>JANHGN010011171.1:73757-85398 GCA_024605025.1 Megaceryle maxima
TACTATGTCCTCCAGAATGTAAGTAGTGGGTGACATGAAGGGGAAAATCCCCCCCACAAAAACAAACAAAAAATTAAGTATACATTTTAGAGTCAAGGGCAGCTGAAGTGAACAGAAGAATATGTGATACACATGGAGCTGGTTATTAATAGGGGTAAGTTTTTGCTATGTCTCTAATATGAAGGTGATGCATTAAACCTGTCTCCTCGTGCCACTTTCTGCCCAGCTGCAAACAACAAGAAGGAGAATGTTTATAGAGAATACCTGGGAGTCTTCTCTGCCAAGATAAAAAAAGGGGTATATTTGTTCTACAATTTGAGCCCAGTGTCCCAAATTCAGCAATCAGGTGCAGTCAAAATGAGCCTAAATGCTCTAGTAATTGCTGTAAATGTTAGAGGAGTAGGAAAGGAAGAAAAGAGAAGATTCCAGCAACCCTTAGAAGATGAAAATTTGGGTAGAAAATGACCTAGAAGAGTATCAACACTCAACAGAGAAAATAAACCCAACCAATTGATTAGAAATATGATAAGATCTCAGGTATCAGTCATCTTTATTTTGGTCATCAAATTTCTTTTTTTGGGGAGTACACATGGTTGCATTTGAAATAGTGAAGATGCCCTAAATTGCATTGAATCTCAGAACTTACAAAGTATTAAATTAAGAAAAGCAAAGAGATATTTAAGGAAAAAAAAACCAAACCAAAAAACAAAACACCAAAACCCACAAACTTTTCCCAAGAACCAAATATATAAGAAATTATTTACTTCCAATTTTCTCTTAATTTTATTTCTGATATGCAAGAGGAGCATCAGGCTCAATATTTTTCTGGGAGAGTACTTTTGTTTCCAGTATTCAGGTATAACTTGAACTGAGAAGGTATATAGAGTGCTGTTTCAGCATTTCTGCTCATGTTATGTTAATGAATTAAAATAAGAAGGGGAAAACTTCCACCACTAACAATGAAAAAACCCATGGCTGCCCTGTAAAGCACATTGCTTGGGTACTGGTTGTACATGAGGATGACCAATCTATGTGAGGGGGGCAAGAAAGGACAAGTTCTTTATCATGGATTTGCAGTCGTTTCTTGTGAATAAAACATTAAAAAAAAACCCCAAAAAAACAAACCCAAAAAACTTATCTTGTGCAGTTTGAAAATGTCCTGTTCTGGACTTCTATAGTGTTTCACTAAAGAGAAGGTGGTGAAAATCTGTGGATATTTTAATAGCGGAAAGAGAAAAACCTTTGTGAACCATATCACAATAACTTGTACATACTTCCTCTTGAAAAATCCTTTCATGATGAGAGCAACAATACCGAAGAAAATTATGATAGTTTTACAAGAATTGAATACCTACAGGTACTTGTTCTACATAAATTAAATACATTTGGTGAAGAAGGCATTTCTAATATGCTTTTTTGAGATATCTGTTTGAATTCCCTGTCAGGATATGAA
This sequence comes from Megaceryle maxima, assembly GCA_024605025.1. Lineage (NCBI taxonomy): Eukaryota > Metazoa > Chordata > Aves > Coraciiformes > Cerylidae > Megaceryle > Megaceryle maxima. The sequence goes on from JANHGN010011171.1 coordinate 75,211, forward strand.
ACGATATTAAATTCTGTATATATTTCCCCAAAGGGTCATAGTGTTTGATAAATTTAGACAATCAAGACCTAATTAAATTTGAGTGATAGATTCCTAAGAAGAAGACTGTCTTGGGCCATTTTTAATGCTTGAACTGGTTTTTCATATTGCTATCAACAGATTTATGCTAGATATTTTTCAGTATCCCTGAATAATATGGACCTGATTTCTTATGATACCTAATATTTTCTTATTTGTTCTTAAAAAACAGTGTTTAAAAAAAAAAAATCACCAAATTTGCTGCTTGCTACAGGAAGTCATGGTAACTTAATGTTGTGGTTACTTTTGTCAAAAATAAATGTCTTTTTTTTCCCCTCCATAATTGCAGTCAAAAGAGTTTAAGGAAATGCAAGATAAGTGCAAGTGAAATCCAAAATTAATGAGCAAACAAATGAAATTAATTTGACAAGCACTCTATCAGTGCAAATAAAGTAATGGAAAATAAAAAAGGAGATATTCAGTTAAATGTTTTTCCTGACTCTCAAACAAAGGAGGGACAGACATCCGGAAAGTCTCCTAGTAATGATGAAAGGAGAACAAAGTTAGCACTGGTCTTTTCAGATCATCAAATCATGCTGATTAATTACAGAAAATATTTTTTTGAGCACCACTTAGAGCATAAGAAAGTTGAGAACTATGATTACTGAGGAATTTGGAGGACTAGGAAATCTGACTAAGCAGCAAGCTCTGGAGTTCTTTTTGTGACTTAAAAAAAAAATAATCAGAAGATAAGGAAAGAATGGAGAGTAAGAAGTTGCAGAGTATTGCCCTCACTCAGGAAATCACAGCATCACAGAGTCATTAGGGTGACAGGGACTGCAGGAGGTGCTCCAAACTGGGTCAATGCAGAATTCAGATGAGGTTGCTTAGGGCTTTGTACAGATAGGTCTTGAAAATCTCCACAGATGTAGCTCACCAAAACAAAAGGTTGTTCCATTCAAGGATAATATTATGAGTGAATATCACATGATGCTTGCTGACAGGAAGCAGGGCTAGATGGATGTTTTGAATTGCCCATACCGGCATTCTTAAATCCTTCTAAATTTGATTAAAAAACCCAACCCAAACCAAAATAAATAGACAATTCAGTGTAAATATTACAGTAGAATGCAACAAGGATTATACTGGTAACTCATCAAAAAATGTTGTAGAAACACACATAGAGGTAAGCAGGAAAACTACACAGTCAACTCAAACTTCTAACTTACTTCAAACACCAAAAGGAAGCCTATCATAAGTGAAAACCAGATGGTTTACTAAAGAAAAGTAAAAAGCAGAAAACAACAAAACAAAAATAAGGTTAAATCTCAGGAAAGCTTTAATTATCCAGGGAATAACAAAAAAATTTCTTCCTAGGACCGATAGTAGCTATGAGAGGAAAAGAAAGTTTACTCAAGGTAGTATCACAGAGTATCACAGAATATTCATGGTTGGAAAGGACCTCCTAGATCACCAAGTCCAACCATACCCATAACAAAAAAACCACCTAAAACTGAAAAAACCCACCCAACACCTAAATACCCTGATCAAACATGACTTCAAAAACACAAAATAACACAAAATAAGTAAAGCTACCAAGAGATAGTATCAGAAGCCTGAAAGATTTTTGCCTTTCAGTATTCACAGAAAGACAATACATCTATACTGCTAATATACCTATCAGAAAGGGTGATGTTTGTGTGGCTTCTGATAGCTTCTGCAGTAATTAGTACATTCTTTCAGTCACTGAACTTTTCATTTTTATAGCAGTTGCTATGTCAGGAACTAAGCAGGAAAACAAAAATGTCAGAGAGCTTTTTCTTCCCATTCCCAAAAATAATACCTATATATATATATTTTTAATTCTCTCGCATTTTCTTAGGAACTGATGCAAATACATCATTATATATATATATATTAAAATTCTCATGCATTTTCTCAGGAACTGATGCAAATACATCAATTATTCATACTTTATCTAGGAATTCCTAGTTTATCCTCCATCGGTTTCAGTCAGCATTTTTCTATATGTTCTTCCAAACCACATATTCTTCCATTATATCAAGGCTCTGTGCACTAGCCCAAGCCTGAAATGTGGATGAGTATTCCATAGAAATGTTGGTATGACAGCCCCTGTGAAGTTGCTGTAAAAACTGAGTACAGGAACAAGGGGCTAGGTAGGTAGATGTCTAGATAGATAAACAGATAGTAAGCACAGATTTAAACAGACAAGCCTGTATCCCAGTACATATCTCCTTTCCTCCACAATTAGGACAATTTAAGAGGTGGTAATCCAGAGATGTTATGGAACAGTTATTTTTTTCTCACCTTCTAATCAGATATGCTTCCTGATGTTTTACAAGGTAGCAAGAAAACTATCTATACCCAAAGGTCTTTTAGGGAGTATGTAGCATTAAGTTTATGAATTCCACAGCACTTAATGTCACTTTTCAGTGCTGCTGTTAAAGGTCCAATGTAAGGTCCAGAGGAGATCAGGGTCTATTTTCTTCCCAGAACTGCACATGTCCATGAAAATGTCTTTTCTGAAGACATTTGAAGTAATGGTGTATTTGATGTGATCTGATTTTCAGCAGTTGTAACTGTTGATTTCTTGCCTTATAAGCTGTTCATAAAATGAAAACATTTTCTTTCTAGTAACAATGCCTTTTGTACAGCTGAATCACAGAAATTCTTCAGTCAATTCTTATTTTGGGTTATTTTCAACACATGCACCTGAGTAAATTATTTCCTTATCTTACAGGGTGTAGTGTTCTAGGCTGTAGTCTTTCTTACATTGTTAAATTTATTGTTAACAGATAAACAGAGTTTCATACAAAAGACTAATGCTGGAATAAATGCAGTTCAATCCATTATATATTTGTGGAAGCCCACAGTAATGAACTAAAACTTCAGGTGTGGTATGTCTAATTGTAATTAATGTTATTTTTTCTGAATAAAAGGTTTTACTGGTAACAAAAAGAGAAAACAAATGTTATTCTCATGCAGAATGTAATATGAAAGGACATTTTAATTATTGTCTGAAAAAATGTGTTAACATGGACTAAAACATCAGGTCTTATTTGATTCTTCCTTTAAAAGACAAACCATTGTAAAACATACCCCCAAACCCAACAACTTAATTTAATATACAAAAATCATTACTCTCCTCTCCAAGGGAAAGACAGCAGCAGTTAAATTAAATTCAGATATGTCCAATACTTACCCTTTTGACCTTTAGTTCCAAATCCATTTCTACGTATGAATCACGAGGGGAAGGGAAAAGGAGAAGAGGATGGGAGAGGGGATTGAATGGAAAAGTAGAAATGACATTCTGTCTTTCAATTAAAAGAAATGTCACACTGAAAAATGGAAATACTTTCAAAATTATCTGATGGATAGAATTAAGTCCTCAAAATTGTAGGGGTTTGTTTTGGTTTGGTTTGGGTTTGTTTGTTTGTTTGTTTGTGTTTGGTTGTTTTTTTGTGTGTGTGTGTTTTTGTTTTGTTTTGTTTTTATTTTATTTTGTTTTGGGGGGGTGTTGTTTTTTGTTTTGCTTTGTTTGTTTTGTTTTGGTTTGGTTTTGTTCTGTTTTGTTTTGTTTTTCTTAATGCTACTAGACACTACACTGTGTCTTAGTGGCTTTGGCTATAGGGGCAGATTCTCTGGCTTGAAAGTACAATGAACAAAATTTATTCCAGGCTTACCTGGACAGGGAAAACTGCAACATAAGAGATCTGAGCAAGACACACAAATGGTATCTGTGACTCTGTGTTGTGAGAGAGTGTGGTGGAGAGGACAAAAAGGAGTGGCTGGCACACGCAGTGCCTTACCCAGCCTTGCTGCTTTTGGAGTGCTAGAGCCAAATGTGAGGAACATTTTCCATGTAAGTGATAAAAAGTGTACTCTGGTCCAAAAAAAATTATTTCCTTTAACTCAAAAAAACCCCAACCAAGAACCTCCCAAAAGCACAGAGCTGATTTTCCTAGTGGGTGTGGTGCATGTGCACAGCATATGTCTGTAATTGTAAATGCAAAAGGATTCCACTATTTAAAATGGAAAACAAAAACCTTAAAACCACCAAAAAAACAAAAACAAAAACAAAAACAAAACCCCAAACCAAAAACTCAGATGTGCTTATTGTTCTGTATACGTGTGGCTGTGGTAATAAATGGTAAAACACAATAGTTTATATCAAAGAGAAAGTGTATATGGCATAAGACCAAGGTAATGCTGTAGTAAAAAGAACAGTCATTTATTTCCTGTCCTTTATATGCTTTACGAGTGATGTTGCACTCACACTAGTTTTGTTCTTAGTTTCTCTGCATTTCATTTTCTTGGTGCTTTTAAAGAAATTGGAGGCATGGAAGGTGAAATAGCTGTAACAGTTTACTACAGAAGAAATGTAACAGTTATTTTTTGTGCACCAAATTTACACATCAGAGGTTAAAGAAGATGATTCACAGTCCTGTAGTGTGGACATCTACGGATAAAAAAACATCCAGATTGTATAATCAGAAGTACAACAGAACTAAGAATTGGAGATTCAGCCTAAATTAAAACAAGATGTACTATATAAAAAATAAAATGGTTATCCTTCATTTTCAGTCACTATCAAATGTATACCAAAAAATTGTATTAAACAAGTTCTTTGTACCACCAAATATATGTAAGCTTTTCTAAGAAAGATATGTGAGGTTTTCTCCTGCACAGGTTTTGACATAGTCATAACTTACATAAACTCCGAACTGATCTTCTTTTCATAATACAAGATTGTTTTACATCTCACCTGAGATCTACAGACCAAAATAAATGTGCAGTCCCTGAATTTATAGTTTTCAATAAGTCCCAACATTTCAACATAAGTCTAAAACCAACATAAGTATCTCAATATCATTCTAAGAAAATCAAATAATACCATATAGACGCCACACTTGGAAATTTTTATTCAAAACTTATTAGTTAAACTTATAAAAAGCTGACACGGGAGAAAAATGGAAGTAAATCCATTACAATGGCCACTAGAGCTGTGTGAAATCTCCCAGATGTCAAAACAAATGTTAAAAAAGGGAAGAAGTAGAAAATTTGAACCAACATTTTCAATATTTTGGGGTGAGCTTTCAACTCTGCACAACAGTCATTTCTTGCAATATTTGAAATTCCAGCTAGTGATTATATGGCCTGGATCATATATTTTTATTGCCATACATTTTCCACAGCCACACTGTTGGAAAGTAATAAAGTATGTAAAATCTACGTACAGGTTTTTAAACATATGACAATACACTTTTTTTGGCCTCTCTGCTTTGCTTCACTAGCATTTTTAGGAAGCTATTTCAGGAATTTACTGAATTTAAATTATAGCAACTGTGTTCCTTAGAATGGTTTCTTAATGCATTACAGACACATTAAGCAGACTGATTTCAGATACTGAGTTTATGGAAGTAGATAGCCAAGCAGGGTAAAAATATTTTTTAAAGAAAAAGTTTCTGTGAACTCATACACTAAGAAATCTTACTACAAATTAATACCATGCTTCACTTTTCCTAGTGCTAACAGATCTGCTATTTTTTTAATTACAAAATTTTGATGAATTAATATATATTTTTATCTTTTTGAAAGCAAACAGAGGTGCACTCTTTCCTTTAATATCTAAAAGACACTGTGTATTTCCCCCCTGAAATTTTCATGTCCAACATCTTATTAATCATTAGAACAGTCTGTGATAACGAGAGATTTCTAGTTTATCTGAATCAGGTACAATAGGAATGATTTCTGTATTAAGCCACATAGCATAGGATAATGTGTACATTTCTTTGAGAAGATCTTGCTCATTGTGGCCTAAATAGATGTGCTGAAATCACCAGAATTTAATGTAACACAGATGGAGAGCTGAATCTCTATCACCTGTGTGTGTTTATAATAGGAATCCCCAATTTTTATTAATAGATCAACCAAAGCTGCAAAGAAGTTTATGATATTATAAATATTCATGGAAAGAATAAATCAGTATCATTGGCTGAGTGTTGATAAAGGAGCAGCTTAATATCTGTACATAATAGTACAGTTTATTCAGAGTCTTTAAAAGCCTTATTCTCTTATTATGACTTCAGTTTTAGTATACCATCATATAGCTAAACTAATAAGAAAGCCAAGAAGTAATTTTGTAAATTCTTCAACACTGAACAATATAGAATTCTTTTCAACCTCTGCAGATGTGAAAAAAAATTCTGCCCCAAACCCAAAAATCCAAATCAGTCCTTACATTATCACCAATATTTCCTGCCTAAATCTGTTTCCTAGGTAACTACTAGATCATCATAGAACTAACTTACAATGTAGAAGGAAATAACAACCTGCAGCATCTCCATGTTAAAATATTTGATAAAGATTTCTGCACCGAGGCTAGTTCACTGAAATGTACACAGATCAGTGGGGCTTAAAAATTCCTGTCTTAAACTTTAAGATTTTTTTTTCCTTATCCTTATTCATTTTGATTTTGACTTTTTCCTGCCTCCAAAATGAATTTTTTTTCTAATTGCTGTGCAGTATGAGATACATACAAGTTGTGTCCTATTACACTGAGTAACACACAGTTTCAAATTTAACAACTGTGTCTTTCTTGTTGGTTTGGATCTCTTAAAGCCACAATAGAAAGAAAAGTTGGAGAAAGTTTTTTATTTTATGAATGTCAAAAAGACTCATCCTGGGATTTGTCTCACCTGTCTTTGACCTTATAAAATTCATGTGTCTGGGAATGACTTCCTTACAAGCTTAAAAACAAATGAATAAATAAATGAAAACTGAGACTATCTCAAGAGAGTGGTTTACTATGGAGGAGAGAAAAACAGCCAACTGATGCTACAGGTGTACACTTAGGTGTGGCCCATCCCACACAAGAAAATTAATATGGGCAGAAAAGAAGGTATCGGAGTCTCCTAAACAGCTGCCAATATGGTAAACTAAGATATATACTCAGTACAAATCACTATTGAAAGAAAAAAAAAAAAAAAGGTTTTGGAAAGCTGAACGAGAGTTAATTCTCACAGGTTACTTGACATCTTCATGTGTAAGCTCCTCATCTTTAAATTCAGGATTCTTATTTCAATGAATCACATGAAATTTATGAAAAAAACACTTCACTGCAGGGGTTGTTCATTTTAGTAATATGAAGTGAAACTTGTATTGTTGCTGGTCAATAGTTTTCTGATTGCAGTGCTAGGAAACAGGACCACCTGACTGTGAAACACAAATGATAGGTGAGTTTTGTTCAATCTGAGACTAAGGCAATTTGGAGCAATTCTGCCCTCAGTTGTCTGGGTTTAGTTTCTACCGATTCCATTAGGAATAGCATCTCAAACCTGGATGAATGAAGTAATTGCTATCAGAAAGGCATGAATATAGTCACACATATTAAAAAGCAGAGAGAAAAAGTACTATTTGTTCTTCTGAGGATTTGTTAGTAATAGTTTTACTGAGATTTAATGCTGATAGCCCATCTTGAAACATGCTGAGCACACAGGCTATGAACTAAGAGAGCATTTAATCCAATTTTCAAGTGTTAGGCAAAAAAATGAGAGCTGAATACAGGTCATCATCTAAAATGCTCAGCAGTGACAAGTTGGCCTAACTGCGCTTCTCAAAGCTGGGGCAGATGGATGCTTTGAAGGACAAAGCTGTGGTAAGAAATAGCTGAGATATAATGTCAGTGAGAAAGATTTCAGGTTTCTTTTTTTAAACCAATGTACAGTCAAAACAGTTGTTTCTGCTTTTTTTGCTGGGGAAACTGGACAGAATCACGGCATTTGTGCAACAGGATGATGTCTTTGCTCCCCTGAGTATGGCTTTGTCTTTTATCACATTTCAATGAGAGCTCTGTGATAATATTTGCAGTCAGAGCAAAGCTGCCACACTTTTGGCTTTCCTCCGGTTCCACTTAAACACAAGCATTTCTGGAATGTTGCCAAACATATTTTTGTTTTCATTTCCAGCCATTGAAAGCAGTTTTTGCAGTCTCTGTTTTTCTAAAACTCTTCTGTTCCCTTAAAGGTGGCTTCCGTGAGTTTGGGTGGAATCATACAATGCATAAGCACCTCAGAAATAAAAAGGAAGATGGGACTGGAGTTCTGATGGCTTGTGACTGACAACCATGCATCCATGTCTTCCTAACTTTTCTATTTGAACTGATGCTTTAGTAAAAATCCAAAGGTCACTTTTTTGTGTTTTATTTTTCTAGTGATTGACAGCATTGCACTTACAGATGGCCTGTCCCAAAAAGCCCGCCCAAAAGCACAGAGGAAGAGATGCCCTTGATTACAGCAAGGCTAGCCTGCAGCCCATGCCATGGGGGTCAGTTCTTTACCATGCCCACACTGTGCATGAATCCTGTAGTTTGCTTCAGGCATAGTGAGCAGGCTTTACAAAACTCCATGATGTCTTGGTGCAGGGTATAAAAGATGTTGATCCCTGCCTAAAAGTGTACATTTCATTTCAGGTGCAGGTGACACAACATGAAACAGCCCTGAACTTAGACTAGTTGAACATGAAGGCCAACATGACCCAGCAATGTGTGCTTGCAGCCCAGAAAGCCAACTGTAAGTCCTGTTAAAGAGACATCTTTAACTAGATTAGGTTGCTTAGAGCCCTGTTTAACCTGACTTCAAATATAAGGAAAAAGTTCACCATGAGGGTGGTGAGGCACCAGAACAGATTGCCCAGAGAGGTTGTAGTTGACCCACCCCTGGAAATATTCACGGCCTGGTTGGACGGGGCCTTAAGCAGCCTGGTCTAGTGAAAGGTCTCCTTGTCTTCCACTTGAAAAAAATAAACAAACAAAAAATGAACAAAAGAAAACAAAACAACCAACAAAAAACTCAGAAATGTTGCTATTTATTTGAAAAAATAATCCAAATAAAGTAAAACAAATAGCCAAACAGAGCCTTTTCTGGAAAATGTTCCAGGCCTAAAAAAAAGATTTTCTGATATAAGAACACCCTCACACTAAAAATGGATAGTTGGACTGAAAATAAGTTTTGTAGTGTAGAAAATAAAGGTTTGTGCTCTTCTTGAGTCTGATTTGGAGAAACAATCTTAATCTAGATTCTCCATGCCACCAATTGCTCAATTTTCAGTCTAATTGTTGTAGAGTAACACCAGGAGGCAGCTCAGCCCCACTGAGCTGCTTGCTCACTCTTTCTCAGTGGGATGAGAATCAGAAGGATAAAAGTGAGAAACCTGTGGATTGAAATAAAGATAGTTTAATAGATAAAGCTAAAGCTGTGAGTGCAAGCAAAGCAAATAAGGAATAATTCATCATTTTCCATTGTGAGGCAGGTGTTCAGCCATCTCCAGGACAGCTGGGATCCGTCACATGTAACTGTGATCTGGGAAGACAAACGCCATCACTCCAAACATCCCCCTTTCCTTTTATTTCCCCAGTTTTATATGCTGAGCATGACATCATATGGGACAAGACATCCCTTTGGTCAGCTGGGCTCAGCTGTCCTGGCTGTCTCCCCTCCAGACTTCTTGTGCATCCTCAGCCTACTCACTGGTGGGGCAGCATGAGAAGCAGAAAAGGCCTTGGCCCTGCTGCTCAGCAGTAATGAAAACATCCCTGTATTATCAGAACTGTTTTCAGCACAAATCCAAAGCAGAGTCCCACATAAACTACTATGAAGAAAATTAATTCTGTTCCAACCCAAACCAGCAGACTGATATTTCTTTCCTCAGATGACACCACAAGCAAAATTTCAAACAAAACTAGGGAATCAAAAGCTTTTGAAACAGAAACTACATTGCATATTTCAAATGGAAATGCTATTTTCTATCTAGCTTTAGTTCACAACAGTACAACAATCAAGCAACAATTTATACTGTGTAGATCCAGTCTCATTTTACATCAGACTGACCACAACTCCTTCTACATTTATGAAAAAGGCAATCATATTTAATAACACACTCCCTCCCCCCCTTATCTTATTTTCTTCTTTATTTCAGCCAAAAGATGCAGGTACATACAATAGCCTATAAACATTTAAATCTTGAGAATAGAATGGAATTATTTAGAGTAGCTCTAATAAACTTTAGAATAATCTTCCAAGGGAAGTGATGGATTCCCCTACATTGGTCAGTTTTAAGACTCAGCTTGACAGGGTGCTGGGTCATCTCATT
>JANHGN010011172.1:0-20454 GCA_024605025.1 Megaceryle maxima
TCCAAGTCACTACTAACTTATAAGGGTTGAATGTTGTTATTTAAGTAGTTCAGGAGACACTTAGGATAATTCCTTGGGAATTACATATACATATAAATATATCATTGTCAAACCATTCCAACTTGCAATGACACCAGACAGAAAAACTTTTTACAAGTATAAATAACCAAGTGTCATTTTTCTGTCACATCTAAGTTATAGTTACCTAGAAGCAACAAACAGGTGTTTTTAAACAGTCATCTGCTATAAGATGATTCACTAATTAAATTACTCTATTTGCTATACATAATTTGGAGAGTAAAATATTGTAGATCATCACAGATAGATCTGCCCAAATCCTCTCATTTACATGCTCATCTATTCCTTGGACCACATTCTCTCTTTCTCACTTATGAAAGAGGACACATAACCAAGCTTTCCTGTTCAGACTTAACAGTCAAGTCTTTACCTGTGTACACGAATCTTCCCCTACCTAACCAAAGTTAAAATAATGTACTCAATTATCATAAAACACTTTCAGTACTCATTATGTCTCCAATATATGTTAATAATTTTCCCCTGCTGGTATAAGTCCTTTCTGAATAAAATGGTGACACTGTTACATCAATAAAAAAGCGTAACTAAAAAAAGAGAAGAAAGTCCCCGAGGTGTTTTTTACCATACACTTACAAACACTGTAACACCATTTAGACCCTACTAATACCTTACCCAAAATAACTGCAATTCCTAAAATTACCCCTTATAAAAATGGCAAGCAACTTTAGGCAACTCATGCACAATTCAAACATACACTAAAGTTTACCTTTTTGCTAAGTCTTTGGTTTTCTTTTTCCATTTTCAGAATCCTTGAACTACTGCCTTCTACAGAACCCACTGCACTTTGTAGTTCTTCCACTGTCTTCAGCAAACTCTGGTTTTCCATTTCCAACTTTAGTAATCTGCTTGATGTCAGTTCATTTACTTCATGACCAAGTGATTTCTGTGGCACTATAGAAGAAAACCACAATAAAAAATAAAAGGTCACTTACTGCCTGGAGTTATTGGACTTTGTGTTTTTAGACTTAAGGGATTTAGAAGCCTTTAATGGTCCCCCTTCAATACATTCTTGGTGAATAGAGCTAGTCAGAATTTATGACCCAACATCCTTATCCAACAGATAACACTACATATGTACAAAAAGAAAAGTTCTACTCATCCTACAGATCCTAATCACAGCAGAGATTTGTTTCCTGCAACTGAGGATGCATCTCTAAATTTCCACAAGTCTTTAGCATGAGATCCAGTGTATGACCAAGCACACTATCTTGGAAGAATCAACATTTTTACCAGAGCTATCTTTACAAACCTTCACACTAAGAAGCCTTAACTCATGATCTGTGCTACAAATTACGTATGTTTGAATGGCAACACAATGTAACTCCAAGGTATTTACATGTGTTACACCTTTGTTTAACTGAAGAATAATCACAAGAACAGACCCTATTCATGTAGGCTGCATCTCCAAGGATACACAGGATAGAGTAAAAACAAAAGCAACAAATCCAAGACAAACGAATGACAACAAAAGCAAACAAACAAAAAGCCCCCACCACCTTCATACCATGACATGTCTCCAGAGGACAAAGATCTTTACTTTAGAAGTAATGACTTTTTATTTCCTAGTCCTCTCCAGTCCTCAAGCTTTCAAATTTTGTATGTTATCAGTCTACAAATATTACTATGTTTACCTTCAGAAAGTTCAGTAGTCCTATTTATCTGTTCAAGTTCCCAGCCAAGATGCAATGATTCATCCATACTTTGTTTCTGAGCCATTTCTAGAGTCATATTTTCCTCCATGAGTTCCTCAATCTTCTTTCTGTCCATATCACGCTCCTTAAAAATATTTCACATGTAATGTTAAAAAAAACCACACCGATTGAGAAGCAAAATTTCACCTTCTGTAAACTAGCAGAAGAGTACTTTGATACAAAATGTTGTACCAGGACTTGGCCCATCTGGTTCTTTATAAATACCTCTCCCCACACATGCTTCTTCAACAGGAATAAGTTCCAGTTGCAATTTTCAATATTTTGCAGAAAATGAAAGTAAACAGAGGTAATAATCTGTCACCTAAAAAAAAAAATAAAATCCCAAACCACCCAGGCAAATTATGACTTGATAATTTAGATTATTTACTTTGAGAAGAACTGCATAGAGACAGAAGTTATTTAGGGAATAACCTTTTGAAAAATAGGTCACTATACTGCCAGAATTTGAAATATGAATAACCTCTTTTATTGAGGTATTTAAGTGACAACAGAGTACCTTCACGGGAGGGAAACATTCTTACTAATGAGTCTGTGTATTTCTTACTATTGTATTTTAGCCATCTGATTAAACACTGTACTGCCTTTAGGAAGAGTACTGCCTTTGCAATTTTTCCATCCTTAGGCAGAACCAAAGCTACTGTAGGAAATCATACCTGAAAATTGTTGCTAAATCAAGACAAACCTTCCCCCTCTCCTCCACTGTTTTGACTGGATTTCTTTCATTAAAAATGGAAATGAAATTCAATGCATGTCAGTTGTCTTTGTCATCTTCCATTTACACTTACCATCTCCATATCATGTAATTTAGCTTTTAATTGTAGATTCTCTTTTTCTAATTCATGTAATTTATCAGAACGGGCTCGTGTCCCCTCTAACTGATCTTCCAACATTGTCTTTGTTTCTAGCAACACTTGATTGTCTTCCTTTAACTCCTGCAAGAAATAAGCAACAAAAACACTCGCAATAGAAGTATTTCCACATTCATACAAACTTTGATATACAGCACAATGAGGTTTAGAAATGTTGCTTTAATTCTAAACCATTCATTTGGAAGCTGCAGCAGACTTTTTATACAAAACAAATTTACAGCCATGTCACACTACTGTACATTAGGTACCTTATGAAATTTTTATGAAAAGAAAATTTTACATAACTTAAGAAAAATGAAATAGTCCCTAAACCATTAAGAATAAAAAGAATAAATAAGTTGTCCATAATTACAGTCAACCTATAAATATCTCTGTGATTTGAGATGTGAGCTGAAAAGATGTGTTGCACATCTACAGATAAGAAGGAAGCTGACATCTACTAAAAATTACAGGTGTCAGGCTCAAATGAAACACAAAATAGTACTTCACACACCATGTAACTGAATTGTGGAGCTTACTGCTACATGACTGTGTAGATGAAAGGGTGACGTGTTGATGAGTTATCAATTCATACAAGGCCAAAATGCTCAGAACTATCATCTTCAAGTGTGATTTTTCTGAGCAGTGACTGCTGAAGGCCGGGAGAGCACAAAAGAAAGCATCACCAAGTGCTGCCCTCATCTTTTACTCTTCTCTAAGCATCTACTACTGGCCACTCTCAAAGATGGAGACAAATGTAGATGCTCCTTTCAGTCTGTAAATTATTATAGTATCAGACTGAACTTCCTAATCTTTGGGTTGCAGGAAATGGAGAATAAAACTTGAGACTAATTTTCTACAGGCCATAATTAGGTTTACAGATGACCAGGAAAATTTACTTAAGCCCAAAGTCAGAACATGATGCTGAAAATGCAACCACATTTTCAAAATACAAAGGCCCTAAATAGCTTTAATTTATGTACATGGAGTATAAATGTTTTTTTAATGTCATGTGATGAAAATAATAATAATAATGTGTAAAAACATATCGTTGGTAATTTTACTTATGATATAAAGACAAAACTTTTCAAACTCCAGCACGCAGTCACCTGCAAAATCTGAAAAAAGCAGTGAAAATAACATTTAGCCTTCATACTCCTCCCTATGCAAATATTAAGTTAACTTGTCATTATAATTATTAATATTATGAAGCAAAACAACTAATTAACATCTGTCTCTATTCAAGCATGCTTGAAAAATCGGATAGTTTACAAGCTATGAAAAATGTAAACAACTTCTATATTTCTTATTATTTTAAACATTCTATGAAAATGAAATTTCCAGTCTTCAAACTCTGTTCACTAATCTCTTCTCCTTTAGTGATTTTTTTTTTTTTACCCCTATGTTTCAGTCCCTCTTACAACATTAGCAGATATACACAGTTTATAAAGTCATTCACAGAAGATGACTCTCTCATAGCTCACATAGAAAGGTTTGCTTATACACAGGCAGGCTGATGATAATGGTCACTACTTGTAGAGTACCTGATTTTCCAACAGACCCATGTACGCTAATCTGTTACATCAAATATACATCAATTGTGAATATAAATCACGCACTGGACTTCTATCACTGAGCTCAAACTGATCATCAGTATCTTGTTTGAAGTATGAGAAAAGATGCAGAGTTGGAAAGCAGTTACTAGCCTTGGGTTTTAAGTGGCATGTGAAGGCAGCTTTGGAGCCTCCTCAAGAAGGGATGTTTCAATGACACTAAATACAGACCTTAACAGCTGTTATCTTGAGAATGTTTCCTCCAGTTTCACCAGATTATTTCACATTACACAGTAAGATGATAAAATTATTTTCCACAAACAAGGCTAAAAGCAAGTCATCTTAAAAAAAATAAAAGCAGCCTTGGGAACCATTACTTGCTTTAAGATTCAGAAATGTCTAAAACCATTTAAAAAAATGTTTTAATCTGCACCATGCACCTTACCTCTTATCACAGTCTATTGTAAACTTTTTTTTAACTGCAGTTTGCTTGGAAAAAACATCCATTTAATTTTTGGTTAAAAAGCTGATAACCCCTGTTTTGTCAGTCGATATGCTTTACTTCTGACTACAGCTATTAGAAGTTTTGGATGAAGGACGTAAAACTGAACATTAAAAATATCTGGTGTTTGCCTTGCAGTTTTTCCCCTCTCATCAACAGTACCTTTTATCAGTAGTAGGTATTTTATGCTATGACATATGAAGCATACATTAATCATAAGCTTTTAACTTTTAAGCATTCAAAGAAAAGAAGTCTTCTTCCAGAATATGCTATATCATTATTGATCATCAGTATTATGATTTCTTTCAGCTAGAGTATTTGGGATATTCTATCATGTCTAGGCAGCAGTTCAGTGGGAAGAAAATTGGAGGTAACCACAGATCACAATGTTGAGATGTTGCTTAGGAGTTACTGTATTAGCAGTGCAAAGAAAAGTCATTTTCCCACTGTATTCAGAACTGGTAAAGCCATAATCAGAGTACGAGATCCAGTTTTAGGGACTGAATTTAAAGAAAGATATGAATTAAGACAGAACCCAGAGAACAGAAAAAACCACCTTGTTAAGGGAGAATGCTGTGGGACTGCAGAGCACATAGAGCTAGGAGAAAGGACACATGACACATCAGTCTTCAAAGAGAAAAAGGCTGCTACAAAAGGCTCTGGACACTTGATCACTCAAGTCTTAAAGCACCTACTAATGACAGGCATTATAAAAAAAATATTGTGCTTAAAGAAGGAAGACCAGGTGAGTTCCTGGGATACCACCCAGGCCTGTGAATCCAAGAGGCCACATTAAATAAAGTAGTTATATAAAAATACTCTGTGTCACAGTTTAGCTTAATATCTTGGTTTTGCTTCTTTGGTCAATTTTACTCTAATTCAGGGCTTCATACTAGTATTTCAACAACTACATCTAGGCAACATAGTATTTTTTCCAACAAGCATTCGTTTGAGTTGTTCCTGCTTTTTCCTTTTTTTTTTTTTTTTTTTTTTTTTTTTGGTAAATGACTACTTTGAAAATGTCTTTAAACTTTCATTAGTTTTGACTCCCACAAGTAATTTGTTTCTTTCACAAATTTTGCCACCTTGTCATTTGTCCAACCAATCTGCCATTTATAAGGAAAATGACGGCTTAATAAAATCCTGCATTTTGATGATTTGCATCCTAAACTTGTAACTCATGACAAAACTGTTATGGTCTCTCTTGAGGGCTGTCGGTGTATCTTTTTTCATATATTTTACACATGGTATGTCATTGTCCTATACTCACATGTCTAGCCATTTCCTCACCACTTTACTTAGAAATCTATTTATTACCTTCTCTTAGGTGACCCAAAAGAGGAGAAAAAAATTATTACATTTATAGCATTAATTAATTTCTCCTTGGGTTTCTGAATACATTGTATATAACCTGAACCGAGGCTCCTTCTGGTCTTGTTACCTTAGGGCTAAGGTGAATACTGACTTCAAATGACATTGCATGCCATTGGACACAGGGACTCTTACCCAAAAATAGTAATTTATCACAAAAACTGACTATCATATATTCCAGAGCAAGAAGCTGTAATGCTGTTTAAACATTGGGATGTGAAAATCATCCAAATAACTTTAAAAAATCCACAGCAAACAAAAAAAAGATTGTTTGTTTGGTGTTATTTTTGTTGGGTTTTTGTTTTCTGGTGTTTTTTTTGTTTGTTTGGTTTTTTTGTTTTTTTTTTCCATAATATACCTCCACTCTAGCTTTGTAGAATTCAATATCATGCAGCCTCTCTTTATACCGACTGACTTCACTTTCAAGCTTGTCGACCCGAATTGCCTTCTCACGAAGAGCATCTAATTCATCTCTATACACTCTGGCAGAACGGGCATCTGAGAGTAAATTCATATTCTAGAAAATAGGAAAACACAGAAATTAAAGTTAAGAATACTAGACAGTAACATGCTTAAGGGTAACATTATTTATATTCAATATTTACATCAGGTAATGCAGACGGATATAAGCTAATTCTGAGAAAGAGAAAAAACCCCTGTATTTTTAGATGCTCAGTCCAGATGATATATTTCCAATAAAATTACACTGGCCTTTTTCAAGGAAAAGTATATACACATTTCTACATTTCAGAACAGCATACTTCTTTTTACAGGTAATATTGTCAAATGAGCCTAAGTAAATTTATATACTCACATCCCAATAATAAATGAATCATATGTTTTCCCTTATTATCAAGGCAGACTCAAAAGTATGAAGAAAACTAGACAAAATCTGAGTGCATTGCTTTTGAGAAATGTTCATCACATGTACACTCATAGGATACAATGGTGGTAAATTGCTTGAATGCGGAAACAAAACAAAAAGAGAAGAAATACTAACCTGACTCAGAGTAGTGAAGAAAAAAAAAAAAGAGGCAAGAAAACATACTTCCTTATACAAAAGGCAGGAGAATCATTTTGATGGTGGTGGCAACCTCCCCCCGCCCTTCTTTTTAAACAACAGATATACAGAACCCATACCTCTTGCTGAAGTCTCTTTAGTTCAGCTTCCATCTGTTCAAGTTCTTGCTTACAGTCAAGTAACTGCTCTGTCTTTTCCTCACTTAAAAGATGAGACACAAACCAGTTAAATATGACCGCAAAACTTCACAAATATAATTGTTTGAGAACAAACTACTGAGATTTATGAGACTTCTCTCTTTTAATCCAGAATTTCATGCCCATCAGAGTGTAAAACTTAGGTATGCCATTATGCTTTAGCTATTCTTTAGGTTTTAGCCTATATCTAACCTTTTACATTTGGCCAGATTTTTCAGAGTCCTTTAAATTGTTGTTCACTAAGATTTCCTACTTATGTGGGGTATAGGGTGCCGTATTAGATTTTTTTTGAGCTAAGATTGTGGTGTTTTTTCCATTAAAAAACTTCAGACAATATACATGAATGCACACCAGGAAATTCACATCCAAAAGAAAACTCAGAATAATTTCAAAATATGTATTCAAAAGATCCAAATATTTTCCAGAACGAGACAGTGACCACTGGTGCATTGTGTCACGGATCAAGTAAAGCTGATTTTAAAAGCATTTTTATACTTCTGCAATTTTTCTTTTTCTTTCAGAGGAATATGGTTTCCAGGTGCCTGCCCTCATTAAAAGAAGACACCCTTAATAATTTTAGTAATTTTATGAAATGTATAATGAGTTCTAATTTCATGGAAACACCACAGTGTCTGGTTTAGTCTATTCAGACACTTGCAATAGAAACAATTTGACATAGATACTACAATTCTTACAGGCCTCATTCTTAACTTCCAGATCACATTTATTGCTCAAAAAATGAGCTCATTAAAACACGAGTTTGTTAAACAATCTGTCAAAGACACGCAATACATAACATACAAAAATCAACTGCAGCTCAGAACAAACAGCATTCACTGTTGAAAAAATCTGTCATATCCAGTATTTTGTACCCCTAAAAGAAATATTGCATATTCAAACATGTTGTTCTATTATTTAATATCTTTGAGCAGAAGTATGAAACAAAACAGAAGTAGAAAAGTAGGAAATAAGATAATGGACTGAAATATAGAATACAATGTAAAAGTAAATATATTAACAAAGAAAATATTGGCTTTAAACAAAACCACAACAGCTTTTTTAAAAAATGAGCCAATCCCACAATGAACGACCTTTCTGCAACCATATGTTGTTTCAAAAAGGTGGTTGACAGCCTGTAAGTATAAAGGGTTCATCTCCATAGAGCTTGCTGCAGCATCACCATCCCCAACAAATATCAAAGCTTTCCCTTTATCAGGTGTTCAGAAACCATATGAAAATACAAATGTACTCTGTTAGATTAACTTTTCTATTAGCATTCATATTCCTGTATCATTGTCCTACATGGAAACACCCAGAACTTAATACAGAAAATTAGGTGTGCAACTTCCCGCTCTGGAGTTTCTATACTACAAGCCTCAACTCGTTTTGCATCCAACTGAAAAATAATCTTCACAGACCTTCTGCATGAAATTATATTAGCTGTAGTGCATATTAAACCAGGTATGAATGTTCATTGCCAAAACCAGATGATAAATAAATTTAAACTGAGTATTTTCAACTCTCAAATAAATCTAATTTTAGGTTTACCAAACACATGCAGCATTTAATACCAAATGCTACAGACAGAAGCTAATTTATCAGTCTAGTATATTAAATATACTGCTAGGAGTAAAGGAAATTTATTTATGAATTGAATCCAAATAGAGTGCAAAATGTGAAATGTTCTGAGCCATCACTGTTGCCCTAATTGCATGCTTCAGCTACAGACTAGAGAGGATTGTACTAAATTATACAGAACATACCAGTGTTCACTGTTTAGGCTATCTATTAACTGTCAATCAAACTAATAACAGCAATTTTTTCACTAATTTTCTTGGTGCAGCTGTTTATAGAATATCCTGGGCGGGCTCACTTCACAGACACATAATAATACAGACATCAGAAAGAAAGAGCCATATCTTTTTGTGCTCTATTCTTCATGAAGAGCAAGATGTGGTGGGGGGAGGGGATCCTCCAAGTAAATCAACCAGATACCTAAACCAGACAGCTAGAGATGATCTGACCAACAAACTCTGATAAGAGCAGACCAGCAAGCTGGTTACTGCAATTTATGCTACCTTCAACTTGTAATTTTATTTTACTTGTCTCTTCTCTCCAGAAGATACGCTGGATTAAAAAAATAAAATAATAATAATAATAAAATCTTAATTTATGCTGTTTCTAAGCTAGAGACAAATTACTACAGATACTGAATCTCTTGAGATTTGGCATTTGTATTTTAGGTTCAGACTGCACTTACTTCACTCTGCTAGAACGCCATTACACAGTGCTCTAGGAAGAAACAGATACTCCACTAGACTATTATTGTTCTCTAATTAACTCTTCAGTATTGCTCAGATTTGTTCCCAGACTATGAAGATGACTAAGTATCCACTGACACTGAATCAATTTTCTTCATAAAATAGAAGAGATAAAAAAGGTCTTCATTAAAATATGAAAAAACAAAGAATCAAAGAACTTGGTTACAATGGGACTGATACTTCACAGAACCTGGATGAAGTGAAGGAAGGGAATACATCCCATTGCACCAGTGGAAGGAAAAAGCACTCCCTTAACTGGTTGAACACTGCAAGGTGGAAACTGTATCTGAAACAAACTATAGAATTTACTCATTTTACAAATGACAGTATTTTAGACCTAAATAGCTACCCCTTGACAGTAAACTCATCTGTTTCACTGCATCCAGGTTTGCAATGGGTCAGGAAATTTAGTGGGGTGTGATCTGCAGAATTTTCTCTTTCATTTTTCTCTGTAGAGTGTCATGGCAGATAAAAGTGGAAGAGTATTGAAGGGCATGAGCAAAAAGCACTGTACAGACAAGGAATCTTCTATGCAGAAAGAAACCTTCTACACAGAAAGAAACAAAGAGATAGGGGACAGGAAATTATTCTAATAATATTTTTTCCTATCTGCAACAAAGTTAAATGTTTCATAAGCCACGAATGAATAGATGACTATTTCTTACTACTCTGTTTAGAAAAAAAAAAAAACAAAACAGCAAAACCACCAAAAACAACTACCCCAACATACAGGTAACTTAATCACACTGCTGATAAAGAATTATTACAGCACCACTTCCTTTGTAAGAGGATGGTTTTGCCACTAATCCTTGATTGGTCCAGATACAGCTCTTGCTTCCAGTCCTGCCTGCCCCATGTAATTGTTCTCGAGTGTTTCACCCCATAACTGCCTCAACTGCAAAGCTAATCTCTTAGAAACACATATGAATATAGATATATTAAAACAGTCAGACATTCATTACTGACAATGAACAACAGATTAAGCACAAAGCATTTGCCTCTGAAACAACAATATGGACAAAATACGTAAAAGAAAAAGGCAACACTGCATTAGATTAGCTGTATTTCTAAAAGACAAATAACATATGTAAAGCAGAGTCCATTACTGTATTTTAAGTGTTCAAGAGATTGCTCAAACAAATTAGTTTTTTCAAAAACTTCAGAGTACAAAAGATAAAAAGTTACCATAGCACTAGTTCACTGATTTCAGGATGTTTATGGTTAAAACATCAATATAATTAACAATACCAATTAAGACAAACACAGATGTAAAGCTGGATTGGTCACACTGGTCCAAAATATGTCTACATTATTAAAAAATTCTTCCTGGGGTCCAATAACTAAAACAAAAAACCCTAACAAACAAAAAGACCCACAACAAACCAACCAACCACTTAAAACTGTAATTTAACATTTGAAAGAATGAAGCATTTGTCTAGATAGTACTACTACTGTGCAAAGTCAACAACATTTTAAAACAGTGCAACTCTCAACACAGTTCTGCAAATTCATATGTACTCACAGCTCTTGCCTAAGCCGCCTTATCTTTGCTTTGGCATCTGCTAGCTCTACTGACAGGTGCTGTCTGCTTTCAGTGCGCTTCATGCCAGGAGATCCACAAGGTGATTGTGCTGCTGATGCGTGAGGTAGAAAACGGAGACAGTCCCGTTCTTCTGAAAGTTCTATGATAGTCTAAGAAATTAAGTGAAATAAATAAATAAATAGGAGAATGGAGTGAGGGAGAAAAAAAAAAAAAAAAAAAAAGACTAGCATTGCATCCAGAGAATTGCATTTATGTCAGAAACTATCATTCACTGCGTTAATAAATCAAAGACTGAAATAAAGCCAGAAAAAGGAAAAATTCTACTTTAGAAGAATTTAGAAGCCCTACATACACCTCTACCCCTAAAGCAAATAAACAGTCACATCTATTTAACAGTACTGTTTGGCTATTCTTAAACTACTCAAACTTTTAAGTCCACAGAATTAAGCACTCAGAATGGATCTGGTAATGAAAGGGCATGAATACCCTTGAATATGAGGAGAAATGTAAGTCTCTAAAGAAACTGATGTTCTTCAGTAAGCAGCAGCATCCCAGACAACTAAAAGGATCAGACCTACAGGAATATTCCTATTTCATCATATAAATAAGTGCTATCCCAATATATACATCTTTTGTATATTAAAAGTTACTTTTCCTTTATGTTGCAAAAAGCCTTACTACACATCCTCTCCCCTCATGGTTAAGTTTCTGTTTTATCAAGGCTGTGAATTGAAAAGAGTTGTTGACTGTCAAAGGAATATCTGGAATATTTGCAACATTAACATATCCACTACCTAGATATGGTGAGGCTACACCTTAAGTACTGTACTCAGTTATGGGTCCCGCACCACAAGACATTGAGTTGCTGGAGCAAGTTCAGAAAAGGGCAACCAAGCTGGTGAAGGATCTGGAGAACAAGTCCTATGAGGAGAGGCTGAGGGAATTGGAATTGTTTAGTTTGGAGAAGGCTGAGGGAAGACCTTACTGGTCTCTACAACTACCTGCAAGGACACTGTAGTGAGGTAGGTACCGGCCTCTCCTCTCAAGTAAATAATGAAAGGACTAGAGGAAATGGCCTCATGTTGCACCAGAGGAGGTTTACATTAGAAGAATTTCTTTATTGAGAGAGTAGTCTGGTGCTGGAACATGCTGCCCAAGGAGGTGGTGGAGTCACCATCCATGCAGGTATTCAAAAAAACATATAGATGAAGAACTTCAGGACATGCTCTAATGGGATGGTGAAGTGGTGGTTTGTTTTGTTTTGGGTTTTTTTTTCGGTTGTGTTTTATTGTGTTTTATTCTGGTGGTGTTGTTGATGGTTGGACAGAGTCATCTTAGAGGTCTTTTCCAACCATGGTAATTCTGTGATTCTGTGATCTACTGAGAAGCAAATCTGAGACCACTAAGATGATTTGTAACTTGCTATTTTTATTTAATACATTTCTGTTTCTTGATTCCCACAGAGCACTGTGATTACACTTCATGATGAGCCTGTAAAACCTCCTCTCCTAGCATGGACTCTGCTCCAGTTAACTCAAATCTGCACAATAGGACACAGGCACCTTTCAGTAACTGGCTTGCAAACCAATGGGTTACTGAATCCTGGAAACTTCAGCTGATACCAACTTTGGATTTTCTGTTTTCAACTAGAGATGCATGTTAAAGTAATTTCAAACTCTAGTAATGTGAAAAAGATCATCTGCTATTACGTTTTCCAGTCTGTCACAGTATTCAACAACTAGTATGCACACCGTGACTACCTGAAACAACTTTCTGGCAATTAGGACTGCTTGGTTAAATATGCTACCAGAACACAAATCAAATATTAATTACAAAAATGTTAAACTGTATCAACTTAAAAGCCTGTTATTTCTTATATTTCTCTTAAGCAACAAACTACATCCATACCTCCAAGTGCTCATCTCTTTCGTCTATAAGTCTTTTTAAATGTAATGCCATATTTTTCAAGAGAGGTTCAACATACTCTTGTGTCAACACAGTGACATCTATCCACTGCAGATCAAATACATTTTCCTGATTATGAGTTACCTATGCAGAATGAAACGTAAGAGAAAAAAAAAAGGTCTTTAAATTCTAAGTGTAAAAAGGAAGCATAAAGAAAATAAAGCCAAAACTCTAGGGGTCAAAGTCTCTAGATAAGGTATGAAAAAAACCCACTTAAAATCTATTAAATTGTATGCAATGGACTACAGTCTTATCTACCTGAAAGTAGTACCTTGCACTGCTGGCAAAATAAAAAGCAAAAGGTGACTATGACATAATCTTTATCACATATCACACGCATGGGACTTAAATTATATTTTAGAAAAAAATCTGCATGTGAACATTTCACTAAACTAATTTTGCTGTAATTCTAAGAAATTATTGTAGCAACATACTTCCTCCCTGGTACTACTTTAATAATGTAATCCAAAAGAGCTTGATCGTGAAGTCTTTTTGTGAATCAAGTTAAAAATAAAGGAATTATTTTTCCTTACTAAAACCACTAGATACACAAGTCACCTATTCCATTTACTTGGTTTTGAACAAATGTGATTAATTAAAAGCACAAAAATAACAATATACCTCTTGAATATGGGCTGCAACTGCAGCTCTTGTGTCAAAATCCAGACCTTGGATTCTTTCAATAAATTCTTCTTTTTTCTGACACTAAAAATAAAGACATCTATTTTATATATATAAATGCATATATATAAAAAGTCACAAGTATTTTAATCCTCCCTTTGTATTTCTAAGCTAAAATGATAAAGCTGAAATTACAATGATCACCTTATTATCCAATACTTTCATTGACCAATGAATACTTGGTCTGTGCCACACATGCCAGTAATTATAACAACTTTCAACACTAATAAAATTTTCTTAAAATTGCTGCAAATTTACGACAGCGAGTCCCACACATATTTTTTCAGTGTCCACCTCTGGAACAAGTTGCTTATTTAAGCTGTTAAGAACCTATGATTGACTTTTTTTTCAGTTTAATTAGCTGAATGGTACAAAAATTCCCTAATGAGAAAAGAAGTCCATCAAAAAGTATATTAAGTTAAACAACTTCAGTAAGATATATGGGTAAGATAATTCTTCAGTACTTTACCATTCCCCCCCCCCTTTCCTTTACAGTATCAAGGGAATTAACAATATTGTAAGTAATAGTAGAAATCACCCATACACAGATTGATATCTTCATAAAATATCCACAACTTTGCACTTCTTGTTTTATTGTAACGATAAGAATACCCAGAATTTTAAGAAATGCAGTAGTACCACTAGAGGAATGAATGCCAAAGTTCTATACAACCTCAGGTATTAAAAGAGTAAGAAGAGAGATTGGTAACACAAATCATTCAATACAGATTTAAACATAATTAAAGTTACCTGAACTGCACAACCAAGTAAAAGCAGGAGTAGTTTTTTTATTTCTTCAGTACCTGGCTCTAAGAAGAAAATAAGAACAAAAAAAGGTAGGTATAAAACAGTAATTTGAGTGTCTTCCCCTTCTCCACAGAAATAATCATTTTTTTCCTCATTATTTTAATATAATTTATGTTAACCTAGTTTGGAAAAGAAAAAGATGAACACCACCTCATCTTTGCAGCTTTTGACTTAACCTTTTTTGCCATTTAACTGCCAACTTGCAGTGCTAACAGTGCTTAACAGCCATAATAGCTTCAAACACTAAAAACATAATTTCAGCCCTTTGTAAAATTAAACTTAAGTGTGACATTTTCTAAAGTGCTTTGGAGATCTACAAGCAAGTTTTCCACTGTAATCTCAGGTGTCTGAAGGTATTTACAAAAGTACTTAAATTATCTGCCCCCTCCAAGCTGTAACAGTTAGGTGACAAGTTCATTAAATTATTTTATAAAGCTATATTAGACATTCATCTGCACATCTAAAAATCAAAATGTATTTCCAAATCTGGCTGTAAGCATCTTACGCTCCTAAAGAAGCTTAGGTTCAAAAACTCGTTTAGAGATTAGTAAAGATATATTTCACTTTTTACACTCAAAATGTCCTCTTCCTGCTACTAAATATATGCTGTATCTGGAATATGAATGTCATAAAACAAAGGCTTTAAGAATGGCTGTATCTAGAATATACATGTCATAAAAGAATGGCAAAATAGCTTAAGCTAGTTGGAATTAAACTCACATAGTCACGTATCAGTTTGCTTTACTGAAACAGAATACTATATGTAGGAGAAAACTACATAGGAATAAAAGGGTCCTAACAGCAACCTTTCTGCAACACACTCTGCATTTCGGCCAATAGCTTATTTCAGCATTAGCCAACCAGAATACATTCTATAAATCTGACCTTTATTCTGCAAAACTGTACTCTGTGACACAGCTGGTGTAACGACTACTGATACCAACAGATTCACTCTCAGACCAAATAGCAAACCTTGACTGTCTGGCACACACTAAAGGTTGCACAGGCACTCCTGAAACTGACCTAAGTTGCTGAAGTTCCTTTTTTAAAGGACTCAGTTGATAGTCTCAAATCATCTCCAATGATCACGAGATGAATATAAGAATCTGAAAGAAAACTCAACTAGAACCTTAATGAAATGGCAGTTTGTAATCACCTACAGTGGACAGCTGACTTTATTTTGGATGAATCCCCACATAAGGAACTTACAAACGCTCAAAAAATTCTCCTTTAATTTGATCTACTACAGTATTTTGTAAGCAAAGAAAAGCAAAATCCTGCTTTAAAAAGTTACAGACAAGTTAATCTTGGTTGAAAGAAGAAATTAAAAAGTAATTAAGAAAAGCCCTGAAAGGATACAGAACTCTTACTGATTTCAAGTAGCTTTCAGTAAAGAGTCAAACTGGCTGCCATAAAGCAGAGATGAAAGACAGATGCTAAGCTTCACCTTCCTCATGGCTTCAGGACTTCTCTGTGTTTTATAGTATTGAGAGCCTTTTCTAAGCATTGACTCAACCTCCTTCTTTTTGAGGGAGATATGTATAATCCAAATGAGCATGTCATGTTTATATTTTTCAAAGAAGGTCTGTCAAGTAGATTTAAAATAAAGTACATGAACTCAAATGGGAGACCTTTATCATTTACACAGACTTCTTGTATCCTAATGACCCAAGTTGTGAAGCCATTTCCATAGAAACAAAAGACATCAATGAATAGGTTTCACCAGAAACTTCAGCTAAAAAAAGGGCAATTCCACTTGGCTGCCTGTCTTAATAAAGAATATTGTAATAGGAGGAATCCATCCCAACGTCTCACATCCCACATTCATTTATCCTAATAAATTAATCACTAAAAAAAAAAAAAAAAGGAATCCCAGAACTCATCTTTGGATGTTCATTTTCACACTGCTTCAGGATCTCTTGACTGTCTTTTAAAACCCTGCCTGAATATTGTCTCTGTCTTTTCCTCACATTCCCTGAGGGAACATGGCAAAAATATTGAACAACCTCAGTTTCCCACTGCTGCCAACAGTCTTGTGTGTTTTTCTTTCCTTTTCTCCATCACAAATACAGAAATAGATCACTCTCCTCTGCACCCTTCCAACTTGCTGCGTGAACTTTGTCCCAACCCTATCCTACCATTTGATCTTCCCCACACTCTTACCCCTGACTTTCATATCCTCTGTACCCTTCCATCCTCCTCAGCTTGCTCCCTCAGAAATATGAACTTCTTTAATGGCAGAAAAGGAAAGATTAAAAGAATGTTTGCCTCATCATTATCTTCTTTTTCCTTTTCCTCTGTAATTTAACTTAACATTTACAATCACAGCCTGTAGCTCTTCTCCTCCAGTTTTCTCCTCAAACTGGCTTCCTGCCAATTAGCTCAACTGAAATGTTTCTTGATAAAGTCTCTGCTGACCTCTTTTTACCAGCATTGTATCTGCATTTTCCTTGATTAGCCAACTGCCTCTGACAGAAACACATTTCTCTTCCTGAAATCTTATCTGCCCTTCCCTTCTGCAAGTGGTCATCTTTTAGTACTTCTCTAATAATCATTCCTTGAAAAGCAGGGCAAGTGGGAAAAACGGGGAGACATTACTAAAAAAAAAAAAAAAAATTTTATATATATATATATATATATATATGTCTCTCACAGCTACAGCCTAAGCTTTTGTGGGCCAAACCCTAATCGTTATTAGGGAATTGACTTTAACTATGGCAGCTCACCTTGATGCAACCAGATTTACACAGCAAGTTACTCAAAATCCCTATAGGGACGAGGTCCCTCTTCAAGCTGACACAGCAAGAGCAGTCTTTACTTTTAAAAGGGGTAGGTTCTGGATGGAACTCAAAAGACAGGTCTATCTTCTGATTCAGCTAACTCCACAGTGATCTCAAGTAGGAATCTGAAATGTCTTCAAGAACACTATCCATACATATCAAGTATTTTTAGTATGTGGGCTATGCTACAGTGAAATCTGTATTTTCTCACAAATCCAAAAACATCTCCACAGGAGAGCAATCACAGAATGTTAAGCGTTGGAAGGGACCTCAAAAGATCATCTAGAGAAATGCATACACCAGCAGAGGTTCCAGATGCCAAACCACAAACGCTGCACAGACTTCAGGGAGGTCCCAAAATGGGAACAGGCATTCTTATTAGTGACTAAAGCATAGGTTTTTATGTATACAACTGAATACTAAATTATCTTTTTGGGTATTTGTAGTGCATTTTTTATAAAACTTCATCTTATACTACACAATATTATTAAGATGTATTTTGTCTCAATATCTTACATAAAAAAATGTCACTACAAAAACCAGTGCTATGATCTGGGCTTTTAAATCTGTTTTTCCACTAAATCTGGTCTCTAGGCAAATCCATGGAGTCTTCTCGATACCTTAAGAAAATGTGGAATCAAAATATAAAAGCACAATGCATTCTATTCTTTTGGAGAGATGACATTCACACTTCTTGGTGCATGACAGATAACAGCATCTACACATAGAAAAACTTAAAAGGCTGTGACCTCAGAAGCAAAAGCAGCAATATTCAAAAGCAGAAAGTAAAAATCAAAGAAATTAAATCAAGATACCTGCATAAATGGGATATATGCAGATGGGATATGTAAAGTATCAACATTATGAACCCTGGAATTGAAAAGTGAGGTAACACAGATGGCTCTTCTTGCTCATGAGAAAAATCTTGTCTCAGACACACAGAAGCATGGCATATAAGACATCTTAAATAAATAAAAAATAAAAAAGCCAGGGGAAGCTACACAGCCTGTTAGAGTAGTTCCTAACCTCTCTGCTGAGGTGCTAGAACATCAGAAGTAGAACACCTGGGACACATTAGACCCAAGTAAATAAAGGCTGCCCAATCCATAGTGGCTCCATGCAGGCCAGGTGTGTCTGCTCCGTGCTTCTGGAATTGAGAGCATGGTGCAGAGATTCCCAAGTGGCTGTGGATAGTCAGCTGGGTCCATACAGGCTAATTTTCTTGGTCTGAAAATTGGAATTCTCAGAGCTGGAAGCAGAGAAGGTGGGAGCATGGAGAAGACACTGTCAGTTCAGGGGAGAAAGCAAGAAGGTAATTGCAATATTTGTCAGGTAACGATGCAAGAGAAGCAGGAGAGTTTTGGGGAAGGAAAAACAAGGATTAGGAGTTGGATCAAGTGAGATGCACTGAACTGTAAATTTTCTCACAGGTGGCTTAGGTAAAAAAAGTTGGAAGCATAGTAGCTGGGACTACATGAAACTTATACTTTGTTTTATCAGTGGCTCACTGGTTGCTGGGAAATGCACTTCGTTTCAGTATAAATCCTAATGACAGCCAGTGCTGTGGTTTGGACAGAACACTTTTTTGTAAAGTGTGGACCTTTGGTGTGAACAAAGAAAATGTCACTTATTATTAAACCACTCATTTGCTAGAAGTATTTACACAATAGTCTACTGAAAAGCTCAATCCTATATGAATTTTATTTCCAGTGTAATAATACAGATTATTATACAGATATAAAGTTTCATCTTAGATAAAAATACACTTACCAGAAAAAGGATTTTTGCCAATTATTAATACATTTGGCAAAGACATCATGATCAACTGCTGCAAATTCTCCTAAAAAGGTTAATTAAAATATTATTTAAATCATACGTATTGAACAAAAGCAAACATCAAATACTAACCACCAACGAGAAATTAGTATTACTTAAGTAGCTTAAAGTTTTTCAGGTCTTAATACGTACATGTTCAATACTTAATTATTTGGACTCTAACTAAAAAACCCTTACATACATCAATTACTTTTACAAAAGCCTTGTTTTATTTGATTTGAAAGACCATCTCAACATAGTAAAATCCTCTTGTGGCAATGAGCTGGCTTATGGGTCTTAAGCTGACTAGATTTTGTGTCTCACTATAGCAAAACACCTTCAAATTATTGGTCTTCATGCTTCTCTGACTAGCTTATTGATAGATGGGGGTTTTTTTTCTGTCTCTAAATTGCACTTATACTACAAAAGATCAATTTCCTCTCTTTCATGTCCATAGTCTCAGTGGCCTTGCCAAAAGGTGAATATGAAAATTACAGGTTTTCTGCAGTTATGCTGGGATAATCCCTAATATAAAAGGTACAAAACCCTATTTGCCCGATCAGGCAGAGTTTAGCATGGTAAGTTCCACACACTCAAGCAGGAGCTTTGCCTATCTATGCTATAGATTGTATCAATGGAGAGTTTGTCAGCCAGTAATGGCCATAATCAGGTCAAATCCCCAGTCTAGACAGAGACTAATTCTTCTGAAGCAGAGTAGTCTTCCTCCTGTTCCCAGATGTTTATTCACAGCAGATGCCATCCTATCAGCAGCTCTGGAGTCAGGCTTTTTGCTTTTTCTGCAGTGACAGATTCATTAATACGTAAAATGCTCACACTCAAAAGCAACATATTCCAGAACCATCACTGCTTTATACCCAAAAGTCATGTGCCATATTGTAAGCTAAAAACCTTGCATAAAAGTCAACTCATTTTAGGTCACATTTGAAAAGTGATAGTTTTTCTTGAAAAGCACCTGTAGAAATTATTAGCTATACCTATACTTGCAAAGTTCTCACCAGTTAATACAGGACACAAAAAAATAAATCTGAATTGATGAATACTGAAAAATAAGTACTCTCACTGCATATGTCTAAGAAATTATAAGGAGGGAGAAAACAGCTTTGACCTACTCAAGTATGATGAATTTCAAACAACCATGACTCTTGTTACTTCTGAGATCTTGATAAAGATAATTTTCAAATAAAAAAAAGTACAGGAAGTACACCACAGAAGTTTTACACC
>JANHGN010011173.1:0-18894 GCA_024605025.1 Megaceryle maxima
ACGAACTATAGATACACATTCATATATATATAATATATATATTATTTATAAAAAATTAGAGAATTAAGTCAAGGACTCTAGAGAATACACATTCCATATGGACAGATTAAAATGTACAATAGCTTCAAAAATCCATAAAGTTTTCCACACAGTGATGTGTGTAGTAAGTGCAAAAATACTGCAGTTTAGTTAATCCAAGATTTCCTGTTTTCCTGTTTCCTAGAAAAAGCAGAAGCTGCTGCATCTCCTAAGTGGCAAAGGACTTCCCCTGTTTTAGGAGTGGGTGATGAGCCTTGGAACAGGGAATTTTTCCGTTTCTCTGAAGTGGAAGACGCCTGAGACCGTGAAGCGCTACTCCATTTCCTCGCGGAAGCCGGTGCTCTGCTGAGGCGCCCGGGACGAACAAAGACACCGTGTCGTGGCTTGCAGTGGAAATACTCTTTGCCTTTCACAGTTCCATCGTGCTTCCCTTCAGGGAAAATAAACGCACAGAATTAGGTGTTGGTACTTTCATAGCACGTACAAATGTAGCATTGAAGGGTGAATACAAAGTCAAAACACTTGTTAATTTTATAAAATAAAACTATTCTCAAAACCAGTTGCTTACAAAGCTGAACACTTAGCTGCCAGAGAACCTTCTAGTATCAGTGTTACTATCTACTAAACTAGTAAAAGCATCATCTTTTAAAAAGATCTGAAGCCCTGCTCTCACTGACTTTTTCTGAGCCCACTGAATTGACATTACAGAAAATCTGTGCCCTGTAATTAGGCTTTCCCCAGTGGGGAAAACAACTTAAAATCTCTGAAAGCTACAGAGAGCAAACCTGCTTGGGAAGTGATGTCCCTTGTCAGCACTGCCCGTGAACGCACACATTGGTTTTTAAAAA
Organism: Megaceryle maxima; assembly: GCA_024605025.1. NCBI lineage: Eukaryota > Metazoa > Chordata > Aves > Coraciiformes > Cerylidae > Megaceryle > Megaceryle maxima. Next base: position 888 of record JANHGN010011173.1, read on the forward strand.
ACACCCACCAATTTTAGGCTTTGTTTGTTTCTGTGGTCTATAAAAATAGATGGGTACCAACGGGAACTGCCACACCATGCAGGAGCATTACTCTGCATAAAGCAAGAACCGGGCTTTAGGAGAGTTAAAAACAACCCTTTGCAAGGTATTCCTACAAACAGGAAGCCTAGCAACTGGGCGTATCAGGTTCCAAGCCTGAATGAAATCAGAGGTGTTTCCCAAGACTGAACAGCATATGATGTAGTTGAACTTTAAAGATGACAGTAACTGCATAGATAACTCGGACCAGATTTAGTCTTACCCAGCTGAACATTTAATTCAACTCCAACCCAGATTCCAGCTGAAAAATCCACCGTTCCAACGTATCTCACTGTGCCCATCTTATTACTTCCAACACAGACTTGTTCACCCACTGCCACCCAGCTAGGCAAGACGTGGGCTTGATCTGCAGAAGCACCTTCTTCACAGTCAGAACCATCCACCTGCTCCTTCCCAATAAAATCATCTAGAGAAGTATCAGGGTAAGTCTCATGGTCTGAAGTCTCTTTTACCGGTACAGAACACACAGGGCTTCCCACAGTGTCTGCAAGTGCTGCTGCAGAGCCCAGCTGGCCCACACACGTGCTCTGCTCCTTGGCCGTGCCTCGGGGTAACTCTGAGGAGTTCCCTCTATTAGAGGGCACAAGGGGGCATGACTGCGGAGCTGTCGAATGGTCAAAGTCCTTTCCATCTTCGACGCCCATGAACTCTGTAAAGGAGTGATCTTCCAGAATGTCTGTCGTGTGCTCAACCGTTGCTTCACGCGCTGAAAATTCAATTGTGTGACAGGTATTTTTGCTATCCGAGGAACTTAAAGCTGAAAATGATCCAGCTCTGGGTAACTGCTGAGAGTCTCTGAGGGGGGCGTTGAGGGGCAGTGGTACTTGTTCCGTTAAGGCACTGTTTTCTCTCCCTGGTAACACAGGTAACTTTTCTCTCGCTAACTCCTTTTCTGACTCTCGACATTCCTTGTTTGAAGATGATCTTACGTCGTGTGCAAGAGATGATCCCGAGGGATCATTAGAGTCCAGCTCCTTCGTGTGACTGGCTAGCTGGTCTGTGCTATCACTACAGGGAACAAGCATGTCAGACAGAGTAGCATTAGAGGCACTGTGGGAGAAGTAGCCACTAGTAATACTGCTAGTGGTGGGGCTGCGGGATACCTCTTTCTCAAGAACACGTGAACTCATGAAGTCTGATTTAGGAGAAAACCACTCCCTGTTCTCCAGGCTAGCATTGTAAACACTGAAATCAGCAAATTCCTCCGGTACGTAAGGCCGGAAATTTTGAAAACTTTGTGGACTTATCAGCTTCTTATTGATGGCCTCCAACTCGCTGTCCTCCTCCTCGGAGTCCTGCAGAAACAAGAGAGTTGCGTGGCATTAGGAACCTACAACAGTTGAATTTTCAAAATAAACCTTCTTTGATTTTTTTTTTTCCCCTTTCTGAACATGGACAAATGTGTAACTTGAATATTCTTTCATTGAAGAATGGAAGACAACTGCAGAAAGAGCTGCTGGGAAGACATCCCATCTACACTGAGCCACTCAGTTCTTAGAAAATACAAGATGCAGTTCCAAATAGTTCAGAAAATATAAAGCGATGAAGTTTGGCAGAAGGAAAGCTAAAAATATGAAAAAGTTAGACCTTAACATATTTTCATCATACTCGAGTTTTTTAAAACCATGTATGACAAAATTTTTCCTCATGATTTAAACTAATTAAACCTACTGAAGGTATTCTGTAGAGCTAACTGACCACCTAACAAACATCGACAGGAATGGAAGAGCCTTACAGGGTCTCCAGTGCTGATAATACAGATAATTAAAATATTGGTCATTAAAAACTATCTGGCACAACAGGGTTTTCACACAGAATTGTCATGGATGAAACTGGAAAGATGTTCTAAATTATTTTAAAAATGCAGGATAATAGGAAAGTGATCACCACTCACTATGGTCCGTATCTATAAAGGTCCCATTTTCATTCCCGCCTTGTTCAAGCTCACGGCAGATCAGTGCAGTCATACTGCCCATGCAGAGTGGCCTCAAGATGAATCAAGATTTCCAGTGACATTAAATTTTTGTTGGCAGAGCAATCAGCATCTAAAGATGCATCTACTTGTCTAAGTATATCTGATAAATCCAACCAGATTTCAGACTATTAATATTTGCTCAAGTGAAGGCTTGGCATCCTTTAGTTTTTTACAGCTCTGCTTCAGAGTTATTTCACATACGGAGTTTGGATGAAGGGTTTATTTTGAAGTTATTTCTCTGCAGAGGAGTGACAGTGTTACAAAATGTCACATAAGACTACTGATGTGATTTTCATTATTGAAAACCTTGTGCTTTAGATCTGAAATCTACAGCTAGTCCCTTTAAAAGCAAAGGGCAAACTTCATACCCGCATTATTGACACTATGAATACCCTTCCAAGTGCTGAAACATTATGCAAAGCATCTTTTTTGCATATTGGAGTATAACTGTTGCTCATCTCTGAGGGACCTTTTCTCAATTATTCTGCTTGTTCCTTCCCTTTCACCCTTATTACTTATGCAAAAGTAAGTTTTGCTCTGTGTAGAGTTTCCAAATATTATAAACTCTAGTGGTTATCAAATACAGTGGGTTAAAGATATTACATGAACTCCATACCAATAAGCATTTCAAGAAGTATTTCTAGTGGATCCTAGCTTAATATCCATTTGGAAACAAAAGGCATTTCTACAACAGAGTTCTTTGTTTCTCTTTGAAACCCTCCAAGATTCCGTACATGACTAAAAAAATTAATTAATCTTTGTACAGACAGGATCCCTGTTCAGAATCAGCTGGCATAAGAGCTGCTGTAACTGAGAAATGGCTCTGCAGGCACATGGACATCAGTGAATTGATCAGGACAAATCAAGTAAGTAACCCCATTGCCAGTCACGTGCTGTTTCAGGGTTATCTGTCATCGTAAACACAAAAGCTCGAGTACAGAGCAGCAGTCTGGGTACCAGAACATGGGTTGTGAACAATGCTGCAAAGAGGTGATGGGGCCATCGCCTTGTGACAGACAAAAGGTGCTCCTTGTGGGGACAAGAAATAATTCCTTTCAAAGCTCCTCTTGAGCTTCCCAGTTGGGAAATTCCAGAACAAAAGAAATTCAGGGTTCTTCAAATTCCTGGGGATGTAAGATATAGGGGAAAAAAGAAGGAAGCCACCTTGTACTGCTCAGGTTATTGGGAGAAATAAAGATAAAATCCCTGAAAAAATAGTAAAGAAACTGCAGCCCCTTCCTTGGGAAGTAACTGAAAGACTCTTAACAAAAAACAGACTGAGGAACTGAAAACAGTGAGAATGTGCCAGCAAGAACTAAGGAGAGAAGACTATACAAGAGTTAGCAGTAACAGCAGCGAAGTGAGCAAGAACACAGAGCAGCTTCCCTACACCTGCCTTGTAACATACTGTGTACTTAAAAGTTGAAGTATCCAAGTGTTCAGATCCCTAAATTACAGCTCTCAAGTAACCTCTAAGATGCTAGCTCCCAATTTACTAATTTAAAAATCAGTAACACTTACGTAGTGATTCATCACTGGTGCCTTCGATTTTCATCACCTGCTAGGAGGATTTGCTCTTAGCCAACCCCCCCCCTTAGACGTGTTAATGACAGGCAGTGTTCAAAGGCACTCAAGCTGAAAGTGCTGCAGCTGACACCTTCCACTGTACTCAGGTGTTACCTAAGGCAGGGGCGCGTGTCACGCTGTTTGGAAACAGCTGCAGTATTTCACATCTCTCATTGCTCGTGGAAGTATTGGCTGGAGTTTTAGGTCAACTGCCCTACATTTAGGCCAACTGAATAAAAATATTAACTGCCTTTTTTTTTTTTCCTTCTTCCTTTGGCAGATGTGTTTTCAAGAAAAGTCAAGAACAGATCCCAGAGAAACACACACAAAAAAAGCACCAGACATGACTCTTATGTCCACTTAGATGCAGAACATTAATCCAGTTACAATTACTAGCTCCCTGTATGTTTAGCCACTATTTCTATGGCAATTTTTTACATGCTGTAAGATGCAATTGATCATCAAACCCGAAGCAACACTAATAAGCCAGTGATTAATTAGGAGGATGAAGCTCTATACCTTAAAGTGATCATTTACAGGATTAATACTGTGAAAACTTCACTACAAATCAGACAGGGAGGAGCAGACAGATGAAGCTCATGCAGAGCTGTGATGCTGCCCTAGTGCAACCTCTGAACTCGTTCTGGCAGCATTATTCATTCCTATGGGTGACATTTATACTCCAGCCTAGTTAAACATACGCTTGCTCCAGCTCTGAAAAGTGTGGGTAGCCTGGGAAGCCTGGATCTTACAAAGGCTTCCTTCCTAATGTGATAAAAAAACCCCAGAAACCACCACTTGATAAACTTGATGCCACAAACCGTCAGGGCTATGGAAAGATGCAGTCCCAACCTCCCCCCCACTTAGCAGCTGCTGATTCTTGTCAGCCTCTCCGGTACCCACTCAAGTGTCTCTAAGGTGATCAGACAGGGGAGTAGATCCAAACGAAACCTATCTCTGTGTTAGTCTGGTCATCAGTGGATGGATCAGTTCCCTTGGCGTGACGTACTGCACAACCAGACAAGAAGCTGTGTTGATGCAAGGGAGAAGTCAGTGGGAGGATAGGACCAAGCAGCTGAGAACTGAAAGAACAGCTCTTTCCTGGGCCCTGGTGGCTACAGAAGGTTTATGGTGTTCAGTGAATTAGCTCCATTCCAATTGGAAAAGCCTGGTGCAGGATGTTGCCCTTTTCCAGTTCTGAAAGCTTCTGCTTATCTTTGGAAAACAGCACAGGCAAATGCCCGGGTTAATTCCGGGCACGCACAGGGTGGGACCTTGTTTATACTCTGGGATTGAAATGGCCCTAAAGTTGCTATGGAAAGTTTTGTGGCAATTTAGTTTCCAAAGGATGTTTTTCAACCCACTAGGAGACAGTCTTCCAAATGCCTTCATAGTATTTGCATCAGTGAGTCAGTGCCAGGCAGCATGTCAGCTACCTCATGGTAAATTAACGTGACTGAGAATAAACCAGCTGCTACTCAAAACCAGCAGCCAAGCTTCAAATACAAACACGTGAGAATGCTCCGAATACCTTGATATAACAGCCTACAAAACAGCATTACAAATCCAGAGTGGATTTTTTTTTTTAATAGCTTAGGTAGGAATTAATTTAAATGTTGAACAGGATGAATCTATCACTAGCACTCTGTGGTAAAAGAGGCCTGTGATACTTACAGGAAATAATTCGAAGGTTCTGAATTTTAAATCTGAAGTTCTGATTAAAGCAAGTATTTACAGCCATGTTCCATAGCCCAAAACCTGAGTCCATCATCCAGCAGAAATGACAATACACCTTTTGGTGAAGCAGCAGAGAAGGATTTGGCAGGTGAAGCTTAAAATAAAAGCCCTCCACCTCAATTCACCACCCGAATTAGATGAAGACAGGCTGCAGGTTAATTAAGAGCGGCAATCTTATTTTAGGCGTATTACTTCCACATCAGGCAATGAGAAGCTTTTTAGAGCGTACCCACACCTAAATGCACAGTTACTTACACCGAAGGGCATCATTCCATTTACTCTGGGGTATAGTCACAAAATCTGGGTAACACACAAGGTACATTAGAGTGACGACAACGTGGTTCACTAAACCACCCTTCACTTGGTTGTTTGTGCCCTGTGAGAATAAAGCCTCCCCTCTGCCTCCCACCCCACAACAGAAATCACATATAAACCAACCAAACAAAAAAACCAACACAAAACAAAGCACTAAAATGCAAAATCCCAGCTGAGTTAATTCCAATGTCAGACTGCATTTGCAAGCCAGGCAAGCAACTGTTCATTAATGGTAACCATTAGTTCTGATCAATCACAAGCGATCGCATCCATCCACGTGACACCTTCCTGCTGCGGTACCAGAAGTGCCATAAGCCCACCACCAGGTCCCACAGCAGAAACTGGTACAACACTTACAATCTTTTCCTCACGCACGCTACCGCTTTCTACAGGCATGCTGCTGACGCCCCTTCCTGAAGGCACAACACAGCCAGCACCATGCACCTCAGATGAAGGCAAGCTCAAGCTCTGCAAAGGTTAAGACGCACAACACATCACACAGACCACAACTCTGACCTCAGCACTACATGTGTGCAAGTTAGAAAGGCATTAAGACATGCTGGCCACATGTACATCAAAATTAAAGTTAATAGAGAAAATCAAGTGCTCCTCCCAACAGAGTATTAAGTTGAGGAATAATGCTTAGAATTCTAACCACCCTAGAACGCTTTCACAGAATTAGGTTTTATCTACAAAAAGAAACCCAAACCAAAAAAACCACCAACATCTTGCAATACTTACCAAGTAGTAAAAAAAAAAAAAACAAAACAAAAAATACCCCAAGGTTTCAGATGAAAAACAAGCACCAAAAACCCCACCACGTTCGAAGAACAAGCTGGATTAGTTTTACTAGAGAACTACACAATTCTGCTGCTACAGATGTGTGTTGCAAATCCTTTGCCAAGTACACACAATCACTCAATCTCCTTTAAAAAAAAAAAACAGATAGTTTTCAAAGATTACCTCTTGACTGAGCAGAGGTCGGCTTTCAAGAGGGGTCTTCCTTTTGTGTTCCTCTTTCACTGGCATTAAGGGCTTGAAAAACTTTGGTGGCTGAGGAGAAAATGCTTTAAAAGGGCTGGCCATTAAAGCATGGGAATTCTCTGCTACAGCACCTAGGTAAAAAAGCAAAAATATTGTATTTCAGTTCTTATCTCAACTGCTAGAACCCAAATGAAAAGATCTGAAGGTTAAGCCATGCGTTTGGCAAGTCACAGAAGAAGGTCAGTATTTTAGCATTCAACCACCAGCCCAAGCATGGGATAATGCAGAGCTCAACGAGGGGAGATCACGTCCCTCTGTGAGGATTGGGAGCAGAAGGAAAGCAGAAAATAGCCTCTGGTCTGAGGCTGGGATATTTCTTCTTTCCACTTCAGTCAACACCAGTGGGAAGCCTCCTTGAAGCTGGACCTGACAGCTCTTAGCTTCCTGTGCCTCGCCTGACCTCTGCCCACAACCCTGCAATCCCGCCCTGGACCCAAGCCAGTGATCCTGCACGTCCAGAATGATCAAAAAGGAACTTATAGGAAATGATAAGTGATGAATAAACTGTCAGTCCCACTTCAGTGGGGCGTACAGTATCCCTGCTGTAGTGCCCGATCAAGATTAGTGTGTCCTAACTTGATCTGAAGAAAATAAGGCACCTGTGAGACACGGACATGGCAAAGCAAACATCCAACTCATCTAAAGAACATGCAAAAGGACCCTTCCCACTTTAGCAAAAGCATCTGAATGTTCAAATTAATAAATTAACAGCAGCTCCTTTTTGTTTGTTTTTATTCTACTGTTCTGGTTCACACTTAGCTTGTTCTTTTGCCCTGCTCTTGATTTTTTGGACACCCCCAACTTCCCCTCCTTTCCTGGGTGTCTTCATGCATTTCTCCCTTTCTCCCCAACTTCCAGATCCCATTCAGCTGCTAAGCAAGCAGCTGGATAATGTATTTAGTAGGGAAGGAGCGATGAGAGTTTAGCTTTCAGTTTAAAGCAGTAATTAACCCCCCCAAACGCTGTCATTACACATATGCTGTAAAGTCTCACCACTGCTGTCTCTGCTCTTGCGAGGCGACTCCCTGGGTAAAGTACCATAGCATGATACATCTTGGTAACTGGAAGAACAGTCAGATATATCTAGGTGACTTTCAGACCAACCCTGAGAAATAAAAATACATAAACGTGCGTGCTGAGATGGGCAAACATGGGAACATCGGAAGTAAACTCAAAGGCATTAAAAAAATAATAAAAAAAAAAAAATCAAAGGAATGTGAAATTACTGACTGAAGACAATTTTCTGTCTCAAACAAGTGGATTGTTGAGAAGCTAATTAGCTTTTCAATGAAGCATATTAAGTTTTGCAGTAGCTTCAGTTAAAACATCAGTTTCTACAACTAATACAAAGAGCAGAGAAGGACAAGGAGGATGATTCAAAATAACCTGCAATTAACGCAGTGTTTTGAAGATGTGTTGGGGAAATGCTGCTAAAAATACTGTTTTCTTTTTTTTTTTTTCAATTCTCAAATACAACTTCATTCAAGAGGGGGAAAAAAAAAAAAAGAGATCTGAGAATGTGTGTTGTTTGTTGTCACATTTACCTACCTTATCATCTTCATCACAGGCAGAAAGATCTAGTCGGCTACAGGATACCTGCAGAACAACAAAATATCTTCCTTTAATTTCTAGAATATAATGCCTTGAGGAAACACTGTGGTCATTTAGTCCTACCAACTTTTCTGTCACCTCTTTCTTTCCAGGTAGGATTATTTGTAAGGACGGCTGTGTTTGTGCTGTGTGAGCAGGGGATAGGAGAATACATAGAACACACACAAAACAGAAACCATCCTTTCCCCTGTGAAAAAAGTTAAAGGCACTCTGAAGTAAAAGTCATCTGAATCAGGGCAGGTGTCATCCTAAATTACTTTCCAAAATGAATCTCCTTGCAAAAGGAGAAGGGTTTCAACCATCCCTCCCACTTCCCTGTCAACTCTTATCTCCTAGGATGTGGGAAGGGTTTCGAGTGGCTCATTGTCATTCACAACAACTTTCCTAGGGGTCGGTTAATCCCAGCTCAGAGTCATCACTGCCCTATCACTTCGTGCCAGCATTCCAGCAGCACACAAACAGCACATCCCCGCCCCACTCGTGCTGTTACCAGAGGACAAAGGGTCCTTACATTGTGGACATTCGGAGTGCTGATGCTTCTGCGGATGTTTCTCGCTTTGGTGGAAAGCTCCTCTTTGACTGTGACGGCCTGCGTAAGGAAAAGAACACACTAAAAACCACACCACGGTCTCCTCATGAGAGATAATCAAGCGAGACAGAAGCTTTTTTCCAGCGTGGCTAACAGCAGCAAACAGGGCTTGCATTTGCGAATCTTAATTTGCACACAAACCCACCAAAATCTGTATCTGAAATTCATTCTTCAGCCTTTGCCTGTTGGGGTTCCGTGTACAGCATCGCCAGCTACAGTTAGGGGAGCCCTGAACCGTGCCACACGCCTACTGGAGTTCTGCATTTCACACGTGTAACTTAGCCTTCCATTTATCCACCCAGTGTTTTACATTTTATCCACCCAACATTCTCTAAAACAACCCAAGCTAAAATAACAACCAACACTGCTATTTTTAAAATATCAAGCATCTCTACTTGAATTCTCATAATGTAGCTCAAAAGGTGCAAGAAGTGCCTTTTCCTTACCTGTCTTAGTCGTTCCAGGCTCAAAATGTTCTCCACTTGCAGCACGCCACGCGTGTATTTTTCAATGTACGTTTCTCCATCGGAGGTGCCCTCGTTCTCACTCCTCGCGGCCATCAGCGCCAAGGTCTCACGATCCTCAATTTCTTCTGTAGCCTAAATTACAAGTTATACATTGACTTTTAAAAAAATTAAAGCCTATTCTTTTTAATTATTCATCCAAACCTCTCCAGACCAGCTCAATCCAGATATTAATCTGAATCTGCAAACCTTAACTTAATCGCTAATCCCAGGCAAGTAAATGCAACTTCCTTCCCGAACCGTATTGTGTGGTTTCTTTAGTTTAAATGTTAAGTACTACTGCACAGAAGTGACGATTACGTGGTGACAAGACTATTTGTCTCTTCATTGCTCCAGTTTGTTTACCTTTAAAATAAACTTTTAAAGTAGATTTACAGCTTGCACAAGGTTTTTCTAGAAAAGGTAATTTATATTCCTGCAAACTCATTTTCCCAGCTCTCATGTTTTCACTGACCTGAGCACCCCCCACATTCTTTCTGTAGACACTAACATGATTTCAAAACCAGCTCTGCTACAAGCACACAGTTAAACACAGCAGAAGAGAAAATAACATCCCTACAGTTTTCAGCTGTTTGAAGATAAGCACTTCAGGATATAGACTTTAGCAAGCTGCCTCCCCTTAGCAAAGCAAGACATTTACTTCCCAGTCAGTAGCACCCACTGCCATAGGTCATTCTGCTCCATCCAGTGAATTTACAGAGAAACAGGGTATAATTTACCTTTGGTATATTGGATACTATTTCATAGGTCACTCCACAGGCGTAATAGATATTTTTCAAGGATATTCTCCTTTTCAGGCTCTGGGTAAAGCTCTGGAAACACAGCAATTTTCAATTACTGTTGTGATAACGACCATTTATGACAGCCTCAGAACTAAAAGGCTGCAATGCAAAAAAGTCATTTTACTGCAAATGCACATTTTTCAGGACTATAAGTTTCTTTTTAGCAGCAATGATGTTTTAAATACTCTTCACAGCCCTGCACTCAGTACACAACGCTACCAAGTTCAATCAGTAAGTTTCCTCCTGTTTTGCCTCGATGCCCTATCCTGGTGCAGTAACTTGTCACAGTCCAACTGCAGTTGTACCAAGTCTCTAATGGACAGATACCATCGTTTCTCTTTTTGTCACCTGGCAAGCAGGTAGAAAATTCCTTATGCAACAGCAAAGCACAATTCTGCTTTCTAGCCATAGAATTTCACTCTCTTAATCACAAGGTTACCATGCTTCCTTGTCAGGTTAGTTGGCCCTTATATCATCAATAGTAAACTTAGCTTTCACCTAATAAGGGGTTTTAAGGAGAGTAAAATAGCAAAGGACAATATGCCAAATGCCAAAAGGCACAGAATTCAGGTGCTTAGCAGCACAACAGCTTCTCCCCACACTGCACTGCAAAATCTGATGCAATCCTGAAATACACTCTTGGTCTTGGTCATCTGGGAAACAGAAAGGAACCTAATTTCAGAGAGCACCTCATTGCCTAAACCTCTGAAGCAGCAAAGCAAGAGGAACAACCACCACTCTTGTGGCCCAGTAAAACACTCTATACAAAATCATTAAAGTCAAAGAGGGTTGAGAACATGTACGTTTGGGTAGTGGTGAGGAAAAAAAGTCTAGTTTGTAATTAAACCGAGAAAGCTGCAAAAAGAAAGAAAAAAGATCTGTTGTGCTTACAGTGAACATCTGAAGGCCCCAAAGATGCCTTCAGGATCAGGGCAGCTACAGTGACCCTATATTAGATAAGCTACTGCAAACTTCTCTGAATCAAAGAACATTTCAAGTTGTATAGAAGCAGATAAACATTTCTGTTACCAGAAGAGCATGTTACACTCTGAACCAAACCAGGCTGAAAACTGGACAGTTCAAAGGAGCATACCAGCAGCTCACAGCTTCACCAAGACCTATAAAAATCTCTTTCATAAGAACTGGGGGGGGGGGGGGGGGGGGGAACTTACAAAAAAAAAAGAAAGGGGGAAAAAAAAACATTTAAAAAAAAAAAAGAAAAAAAATAAAAAAAAAAAAACTTCTTCCCCCTTTTATATAAAAATACAAGACAAAACGCAGAAGCGAAAAAACACACCACCCAACCCAGATCCCCACAGAAAGAAAAAACATGGGGGGAGGGGTGGGGGGGGGGGGGGGGGGGGGGGAACTTACACAAAATGAAGCAAGCTGCTAAGAAAACATATTCATAAAAATCAAGGATACAAAACACAATAAAACAACTTCTTACCTGCTTGTTATAAATATTGGCAGCAATCCTTTTGCGTAATACCAGTTCCATTGCAGCAGGATGGCTGAGCTGCACAGTAGTCTTCACTATTAAGTAAATTCTCTCATTTTGAGGAGTTACCCTATTCAGGTGCACTGAGTCGTGGACAGAAGAGTCCCAAGCAGCAGTGGCTGAAACCTATGCAGATAAATGGAGGAAGGAAAGGGCAATTACTCTAACAAGAGAAAGATTCAATTACGCTAACAACAGATATAATTTGCAATGATTTAACATGAGGTAAAGCAATACTTTAACAAGAGAAAAATAAGCATCACTGAATAAAGTGGAGTCGAGCCTCCTTTTCATAGTAAGAAATTTATCAGAAGCAGCATAGAAGAGTTGTTGAGATATTGGGGAAAACAATTATAATCCCTGCACTGTGCAGACCCTGCCCCAAAAGGAAGTCTTCACGCAGCTGGAGAAGGAAAGGAAAGCAGAAGCAAGACTGGAGGAAGGAATACAAATCCTATTGCAAATGTATTACAAGTTTATTAAATTCAATGTCCCATCTTCCATCTGTGTGGGATTAGGTTATAACAGCCCAAACAGAATGAACACACTCCCACCCTGCAGAACATCTTTCTCCTGCCTCCTTCCCAACTTTGGCAGCCCGTTTATTCTGAAAGTGGTCTATTAAGCAATGACCCGAGTTGGCACAGAACTGGAAGAAATGAATTAAGACATTCCAAAATGGATTCAGAATCCTTCATTTCCAACAATTCCCAAACTTTATAGTAAAAAAGTAGTAATTGTGTATTACAAAGGAAAATGTTTCATTTAAATAGTATGCTTTGTCTACTGTGCACAACAAATGAAGTAATTTTCTCTGAAGAATCAAGAGCCTGCAAGAGGATGATGAAGGGGTGAGGAAAGAAGAAAAAAGGATTTTGAGTCAGGCAGCTGAGTTACTACTTTGCCACAAAGAGCTAAGGCTTGTCACCTCTGAATTAAGGCAGAAGAACTAACAACTCATATCCTCTTAAATTCTAAATAAGCCAGAAAATGAAGGCAGCACTAGATACAGGTGGTACTTCTAAGACAAAAATATAATAATCAAGATTAAATACGTACAAGTAGAAAACTCAACATCAGAAGAAAGCGTTAACATAAGCTGCAGTTGTCAACAAGGAGGCTTGCTAACAGTTTACCTCATCATCACTGTGTTTTATGATCGGCAGATAAAAGAATGGACTCCCATGCTCCTTTGGTAGTATTGAGTTAACTCCTGATGCATGGGGACCTATAAGTTGTTCATTGGCACTGAGGTCATCAGCTAATGAAACAAATGTGCAAAGAATGAAATAGTTTTATACCAAAGGATATTAATATATAGAGGCAAAGTTGTAACACAAAGTTGTAATAAACTCCTACCCATATTTCATAACACATTTAATCCAAGTTAAACTTATTACTAGGCAGCATTTTGAAGATGATTTCAGCATACAAAAGACGGGAAGTAAAACCAGGCTGAGACTCAGCCTGAGCACATTCTCATGTAACCTGAACAGAATTCAAAAATATCTCTAGGTACTCATAACATAACTTAGAAAATTTCTGATTTATCCACCTGTCAGTCTAAGCAGCTCATCTCTTAGTTAAATAACTTCTGCTGTATCAGCAAATCTTTACTTTGAGAATAGCAATTCTGGCTATATTAGGCTTTTAGCTAAGTAATAAAAAAAAGAAATCACAACAGGTTGTGCAATGATTGACCAATCTGTTCAAATACCCTGTTTGATCTTCTGTCTGTTCATCTCTGCTGCTAATGAAAAATCAAATCACAACATTCCTTGTGAGCACAGATGAAGGAAAGAGTCTCTCATTTTCCAAAAGCAGCTTCCAAAGCATGTATTAATGTGTTGTCTGTACAAACACGTCTGGGAGCCCACTGCAGTGCTGGATGGGACAAGGCCTGTGCATCCTCATCTGCTTTATGTCCAAGTTTATACGCACAGACTTGCTTTCTAAACAGTCCTTAAACATGCTGCTAACACTCCGGGCTCTCACTGCTTACAATGTGTGTCTGTGTCTTAAGAATATATATCAACAGTCTTCTCACTTGGAAAACTAGATACCTTCAGAGGGAGAACATTTAGATTCTCTAACAAAATGCTTATTATCGTCTTACCACGCTCTTCATTAAAGCAGCTGTTTAAGATTCTACAACTCCCTCAGTGGAAGGGGGTCTGAAGTGCTGGGAGATTCTCCATCAATGCTTTAATGACATATGGATTTGTACATCAAAACTTTTACAAGATTTTCTTATCTGCTGCTCACTTTAAACTAAGCTGGCTCTGTGACGCTATTCTCTGTGGTACAGCCTATCCTTGCACTCATATGATCCCCAGTTCTTATCCCTATTTTCAAGTGGTTGTGCTTAATTATTCCAACATACAGAAGCAGAATTAAAAAACCCCACAACATTTTACAGGTCACTTCAGATAGTGCCATTGCCAGGACTTGTTTGTTTCTTAAGACATTTCAGATTCCCTCTTCAATTTATCAATTTATTGATCCAAATTAATCCTCCTCCCTCCCCCCAAGTTTCTTTCATACCATTCAAATCAAGGAAAAGGACGGGTATGTGTGTTTCCATTCCTGCAGGTGGAATCCTGAAACAAAACAAGCTGCTGTTAACAAGAAAGGCAAATTCACACCTAATGTCCCTGCAAGTTTCATTTAACCGTAACCAACGACTAAAGCTCTCAATATCTTGCTGGCTGATCTGAATACCAATGTTGCACAGACAATATTCAGCTTATCTGGACAGGCAGCGAAATGCGGTGCTTTGCCAAAACTTAATTCACACCACACAGCACATTTCAGTTTTAAACATCCCAGTTTGTTTGTTACAGAGTTAACTGGTTGTAGCTGTTGCATTCCTATTTTTTGCACTTCAGTTCCAATGATCTTAGTCAAAACACAAATTTAAATGAAATTAAAGGTAAGTATATTAGAAATTCAAATGAAACAGAAGAGAATGCATCCTTTGAAATCAGAATTTCTTCCCTCCCCACACCTTATCCATGAGATTATCATGTGTTCTACCATTCACTGTGGAACTACTCCTTTTCTGAAAGGAGTCGAACTAGAGGATAACTTTCTCAGAACTTTGTAAAATGGAAAATTACTACCTTACATTCAATAGTGATTTTCAAACCTTGATAGCTTTCTCAAAACACGTAACATGTTAACTAAGCAAATCTTTCTTACATTCAAGACAGCAGCTGACCTTCTAGCTGCCAGCTGAATGTAGTAGTATTACAGGAAAACATCAAAAGCTCTAACACATCCTCTGATTTCTACCTGTAGTGTGCAATGTTCAGGTAGACAAAGCTAAAACCACTCCAGTGTTGCTTCTGAACATACCAGTTTGCGGGGGCACCGGGAATTCCACTGCCTGGTGCTGGAACAAACACTGCATTCCTCTCCTCTGTCAGCCCTACCCACTGTTCGACCAGCCGGGCTTCTCGTTCTAGATCATCCTCAGATTTTTCTGCAGTGAAAGAGATTAGTGTTATAGATGAGGTAGATTTTTTGTGGTATAGGAAAAGTACTTATGACAGGGACTTCAAACCTTGTTTATTGCTGATCTTTTGAATCTGCTCATCTAAGTATTCTCTGCGTTTTATCAGTGCATCAGACCACCTTTCCCGTACGCAGTTCAGATCTTCTTCCTAACGTGGAAAGAGAGAAGAGTGTTATTAGGCTACAGGGTTAAGATTAAAGGGTAGTGAATTTTGTGGTAATTTCATCAGAATTGATTTTCAACAGCTCACGTGATGTGGAAAGCTGTTTTCCCCCCGATTACATGCACAGTGATTAAGTACCTCAGCACCCATGAGTGGAAATTTATTTGCCTTTGAGTCTCAAGTTACAACAGGATGAAAAGAAAGCGCGACTGCCTCAGCGCTGAACAGAACTATGCACCACAGGCTAATTACTCAAGAGGCAGCAAACGAACTTTTTAATAGCATATGGAATAGGAAAAACAGGGATCATCAGTTGATCGTAAGTTCTCCTGAAGATTAGACGGGTCAGTATGCCCTCAAACCTGCACAAAATTCCATGGCTAGCAGCTGCTGTCAGTGCAATTAAAAGATTTCTCATGCAAATACAACCCATCATGCAATCATGCTTTGTGGTATCACAGAGGATCTCATTTGTTCTTCTCTGTGATATGTCAGGAAGCGCATAAACAGCCCACAAGAAGTTAGTACCTTAACTGATTTTTGTGATTACTCTAAACCCCAATACACTCTATCTCAAGGGATGTCAGCATTCTCACCTAACTGGTTTTACTTCTGTAAGGCTGCCTATTGGAAATAGGTCTTCCAGGTAGAAGTCTAACGTGTTTTATTTTTTTAGGAATTTTCTCTTTTGTCCTTTGTTGCCTTGAAACGAGTCTTCTGTCACACTACCTAAACTGTCACTGTCATATGTTTGCTTAACACAAAAAGCCAGGCTGAAGGTTTGTTTTTGTGTAGATAAAAAGAACTGCTTCAGTGAAGCTTCTGTATTTCCCCTCCTCGCACCCTGCCCCCTCTCTCCCACCAGCATTTCGGAAAACTGCACAACTTAAAAGATTAAGATGTTTTCTTTAGAAAACAAAACAAAAAATCCTATGCTGCAGAATTTGGTTGGGACAGATGCCTGCAGCTGCAGGTGGCTGGTCTTTTCCCTGGGATAATCAGTGGAAACTGGTTTCATTCTAAATTAAAGTTCCTAAGTTTTTATTCACAAAGCCATTCCTGTAGCCAGTTAGGAGAGCTGACTGCTGAGTACTAGAAGAGAGAGCACACTGCCAGAATATGAAGTCACAAGGTAAACTGGTTTATAGCCCAGGTAGCCTCTTAAATGCACAGCACATATGTATTTCAAAGCCGCTTTTGCTCGCTCCAGTATGCTTGTTCAATTGGAAGTTGCTGGCTGTTAGCATTAGCTGTGCCCCATGCCACAGGATTGACAGCAACAGCAGCAATACCTGGTAACTATCCATATCACCACCATCATCCTCCTCCTTCTGGTAGGAGAAAATACATTTTGTAAAACACAAAACACACATGCATTTCTCTCAACAGAAACTCAAAGAAATATCCCAAACCAGGAGTACAAACATTTAACATTTTACAAGTTTGTGGCAGAAAATTACATTCAAATAACCACAGTCCTGTTAACAGGCAGAAACAGATTTTAATTTTTCTTCCACTATAGACTATAGCAGCTCAGACAGGATTTGAGTATTAGTAAATATATTTATTCAAAGAATAATAATTAAACCCACACAGAATACAGTACCAGAAGAAGGACTGAGCAAGCCTATTACCAGTCTTCCAAGTTTTCCAGTTTCATTTGTATTTAAGGTTATAATTGCTTCTGAATATAACCCTGCTGACCAAAGGCACCTTGCATCCCTGCAGGGCCCATTCCACTTGTTCGTTGCCATCACTGTTAAAAATCATTCTTTATTTCCAATATGAATTTGTCCAGTATCAACTTCAAGTCATTTATACTTAAGGACTTTTTCTGCTACATGAAATAGCCCTTTCACAGCCAGCGATGGCTGGTTTTGATTCTGATCTGATAACAACTCAGTCCTTTTTAAAAAGCTAAATAGTACCTCACTATAAGTTGTTTTCTCTACTAATTTTCCTTTTTTTCCTGCTTTCCCCCCTCTTTGACTTTCGCCATCCCTCTAAGGGATGGAAACTAACAGCACTAGGAATGGAGCATTAATCACCTCCACACACAAAGGTAAAAACTATTTCCACATTCCTGCTGTCTCATGTATATTCAAATACCACACTTGGTACTTTATCAGTTATATTCTGAGTCATAAGCAAAAGAGGAGGCAGATTTAGCACCATATGCTCCCATCATGTGTGCTAACCTCAGACACGTGTAAAGCTGCAAAATAATGTTACTGTGTACCAGGGCACTATGGGGATTATGTTGGGCTGGGTCTAGAACAGCAAAACCAAACCAAACCAAACCTAATCAATGCATGAAAAATTTATCTGTCTTACCTGGTAACTGTCCAAGCCCCTTTGGAGTTTGGTTGATCTGGCAGTGACACCACCTATAGAGACTGAAAGAATTGCTTCTACCATGAGAGGCAACGTTCCCGAATGTTGTACGGGTTTCACCGTCACCTGAACTCTGCGAGAATGACCCTGAACAGATAATTGAGAGAGAAAGAAAGAAAGAAAGAAAGAGAGAGAGAGAGAGAGAGAGAGAGAGAGAGAGAAAGAGAGAGAGAGAGAGAGAGGGGGGAAA
>JANHGN010011173.1:18994-29178 GCA_024605025.1 Megaceryle maxima
CTGCGAGAATGACCCAGAACAGAAAATAGAGAGAAAAAAAAAAAAAGAAAAAAAGAGAGAGAGAGAGAGAGAGAGAGAGAGAGAGAGAAAGAGAGAGAGAGAGAGAGAGGGGGGAAAAAAAAAAATAGGCAGAAATTAAGAATAAAATTAAGAATAAATTTGAGCATGGAAAAGAAGATGGGGAAAAGATACGTACCTGCCTAAGCTGGAAAATTCCCCCTGTGTTCACATCTTTTGCCTGATGGAGTTCAACTGCAGTATATTCTCCCATCTCATTCAATTCTTGTATGGAAATCCACATTTCTATTCTTCGAGTTACTTCATTCCACCTAAAAAGACATCCCCACAAAAACTAATGGCTGCCTCACCAAAGTCTATTTTGGGCACATTTAAAAGCCTTTGGACAGCTGAGGGAAGCGTTCACACGCAATTTATTTGTACCTGTCTCTCAGTGTCCGAGTTTTAGCGTGAAGAGAATCAACTTCCCAAACAGAGCTGCCATTGCCAGTACATCTGTGACCCCACACCTCAATAGCAAGAGCTCCTTCTGAAATGAACTCCAAAAACTCCTCTGTGACATTCACCACATAGTCCTGGCAATGAGAAAAACAAATCACACCCAATCAAATAAAATAACTGTTATCTCCTCAACTAGTTTGTAAGGACACAACAAAAAACTAACTCCCTGCATAGTAAAATTATACAGTTTAGATCATAAAGCTTGACTCTGGTCAAGAAAGTTGTGAAACATTGTCTCAGCAATTCCCGCTTCTGCCTAATTCATTTAATGCTTTGAAAATTTCCACTGGAGGTTGAGCCAATGATCTTAAGTTACTGAGCTTACTGAACAAGTATATAAGATGTCATTATATCGTTCCCCCATGCATTAAAGATGACATCTGAATTTAAAAGACCAATAATTAAAAGACTTTCTCATTTTGCTGCATTTTGAAGTGATGAAGTGAACTATTATGGCATTCTAAAATGTAGTAAAAAATCTTTAGTTATATCGCTTGATTTCCTCCTTCCCCTAGCAAAACAAGACTCAAATTCTAAATAGCTTATCTGAAGCATACCATCCTCCCAGCAACGCTATTTCATAATAACTACAGTTACCTTACAGTGAGAGAAGGTCACTGTAAAATGAGCATCTTTGCTCCGAGGTGAAGGCACATCTGGATCTACCACTGGTGCCGCTACCGTTGACTCACACTGATCCCAAAAGGTATATTGACAAAAGACAAAGTTGGAGAGATTAGGTGGCAGTCCGGTTGCTTCTTTTATTTTCACCTGAGGAGACAAACCAGCTGTTGTCATAAATATAATTATTTCTTCTCCAATTGCCAATTGTTCAAAACCCCACACATTTAATCCAAAAGTCCCAGCAGCCAAGAAGAATCTTTAAAGGACACCTCTGGTTGCTTGTAAGGACGCCTCTATTCAGGGAATCTGGAGTGAACTGCAGCTGAGCAGGCCACACACATATGTGTTTTCTCTGAGGAAGCTGATAAGCTCAAGTGGAGAATGGAGCACTTTATCACAGAAGAAATGAAATCCAAACACTGCAGGAGATGGTTACAAGGAAAAAACCTTTTCCCTTTCTGTGTCTGTCAAGAACAGTCCTTGTAACATCAGTATGTATGATGCAGACTTGTATATCCTAGAAACTAATGATGCAAATCAATTCAGCCACTGGCAACCACAGACTGACCTAGGGTGAGCTGGAACAAGTGAAGTCTCTCTCTTCTCCTTACAGAATTTTGAACAAGCAATAGCCTAGGTAGCTTTGCACGATACACCAGACTGACCGCATAGTTACAAAGGCCCGAAACTGGCAACTTCATCATGTGTTCTCACTTACCCTGCAGGACAGCTTTTTCGCTCTGTGAATAATTTCTCCATTGTTATCCATGACTTCCAGGCTCCCACTCTCACTGGAGTTCTCAGATGAGTCATCTCCTTCTACTACACGTTCTGGGACAGAGCCGGTGACTCGCATTACTTCAACATGCAACCGTCCTGCAACCTAAGGCAGGACAAACACTAAGAACCTGTGCAGAAAGGACTTACAGACATTAAGATGGTATTTAGCAGGTGTGCAGAAACAGAACTGAGCAGCTCTCAACCACTAAATGGAAAGCAATGTCAAAAAGGAAAAAAAACAATTGTATGTAGAACTTGCTGACCTTTTTAATTCACACACAACAGAAAAGGTGCCAATACAGTGCCACAACTGTATATCAGAACCTTATCTCATGGGTTTGGGCTGGGATAGAGTTCATTTTCATTGCTTCTTCGTAGCTAGAACACTGCTGTGTTTTGGATTCAGTATGAGCAGAATGCCAATAATACATTGACGTTTTTAGTCGCTGCTAAGGAATCAAGGATTTTCCAACTTCCCATGTTCTGCTACTGTACAGGTGCAGAAGAAACTGGGATTGAGCGCAGCCAAGAGAGCTGACCTGAACTAGCCAAAGAGATAATCCAGACCACAGAACATCATGCTCAGGACATAAACTGGGGAGACTCAGAGAGGTGGGGGGCAGATTGCTGCTTGGGGCATCAGTCAGTGGGTTGTGAGCAACTGCATTGTGCATCACTTGTCTTTTCTTGGTTTATTTCTCTCTCTGTTATATTCCTTTTAATTACTATTATTATTATAGCAATATTAAAAATTTCTATCATTGTTGCATTGTTGCATCTAATTGCAGATGTCCCTGCTCCCTGTGGGGGGTGGGGGTGTGTGGACTCCATGACCTTTAAAGGTCCCTTCCAAGCCAAGCTATTCTGTGATGAGGTCCCAGCAGAGGACAGATGTGCGGCCCCAGCAGGGGCGCCCCAGCCCACCTATGTCAGAGCACATCAGCACTTTACCTCCCCTTGCTGGCTGATGATGGGCACTGCATACTGCAGCTTGACGTCATGGAAAAGGCACTCCAGGAACACATTGGCCACACCGATCAAGTTGTGATTCTCTTGCGCTTCGTAGAAAGGATCACCTCTTTTGCCAATCAGCTTCCTTATCTGTTTGAAAGATCATAAAAGTTACATCAAGCCCCGTGAGCTTGCGAATGCAAGATCAAATAACCACGTTGTGTAAGATCACAGCACAAAAATTAAGTCACTACTGGTATTTCTGTTCCTTCCTGTTAAATGAGTAGGAAGAGACTAGAAGCTTATCTCAAATCTGAAATGGTCTTTGAGATGAGACACTGTACAGTCCTTTCCTTACTATGGGATATAGTAATATGAGCACCTACATTTTTTAGTGATGTCAAGACAAAGCAGATTTTACCATGAGCAAGCACAGTATCCACTGGTTTCAAGAAGTTTCACCCTACTTTGCTCTGTTTAGACTTTTAACATGAGAGGAGAAATGATCCCTGGGCTGAACAGCTGGTCTGGCTGCTGGGTACCACTGCAAGGGCAAAAGGGAAGGTGCAGGATGGCTCCCACTTATGCCTAGAAGTGTTCTTTCTTATGACTCCCAGAGAGCTGGGAGGACATTTCTATGCGAGTACCCCACACACAGCCACAAAGAATTCATGCAGATTCCTAGCACAATATGCACTCCTCAACTGGACATGTTAGCTCCTTCCCTTCTCCTCCTCTGTCTTCAACACATGCATTTGACCTACGTGTTTCTATGTAGCACATAGAACACATGCATTATGGACGACATAGGTCATGGCAAGGACGATCGATCCTGGCTCAGGCAGACATAATATATTCAAAGGATGTGCTATCAGTTCTTACTAAAGTCAGCAGCAAAATCATCGTTGTCTTCAATGGGCACAGATGAAGTGCTTGACCTCCCCTGTGTTATGATTTTAGAGATCCCCATTGTCCCGTCCAAGGCATGTAACAAAGGCACAAGAGCTGGTCAAACATACTTGAGAATGACTCTTGATACAAGCAATTTAGGTGCTCCCTATCAGCCACAAGACAGCAAGGTATAGATCCTATGCACTTCTAGTTGGACACTTAGAGGACATCTTCTGGAACACTGAATCTCATGCCTCTCTTGCCAGTAAACAAGCGAGCTTTTGACAAGTCTCACGCTTGTTTGCCAAGGCCAACGTACCACTAATTCACAGGCAACACCACGTAGCTTTGATGGAAATACTGATACAGACTAAGTATCCACAGTTGATTTCTTCACTGCTTTACAGTTGTAGGATATACAAATGAAATTACAGAATATTTCACATTAAGATCAAGTTCTAACCTGCTAATATGTTCTGCATCTTGAGTGCATCTAAGGAGCAACCTTGCTAACTTTGATAGGGACTGCAATTTAATCATTTTATTTCTAATGCAGATGCTGCTTCCATTCAGAGCTGGTGCCTATCTGCATGGCATCTATATTAAGCCAGGTAGACATATGCTTAGTGGTATCATGAGTCACTACCTCAGCACAATTATATCTGACCTCAGCACACTTGTATCTGAGAATGCAAGTGAGGATAGGCTGTAGCTGTGTTTTACTGTGCATGGGAATTTTGAAGATTTAGTATTATAGTTGTCTGGGTTTTTAAAAACACCTGTACCCTTTCATATACAAAGGCATTGCATTTGATCTGTACAGAATATTAAAAGGGGTTAAAAGAAAAACTCCATCTGATGCCTTTCAGAAAATATATACAATACCTCAGGAATTTTCTCCTTCCATTCTTGATAGAGGTCTCTCATGTCAATCAATTTGTTCTCTAGTTTCTCAATAGTCCACACTTGAGTACCTTTTCCTTTCCTTCTCACTTGAATAGCAGGCTCGCTTACTATTGCACCCCTCTAAATCAAGAGGAAAAAAAACCATAAATGACTGCAGAAAAGGTGCACTGAAGTAGTTTAACTCTTCACTCAAACTGCATTCCTTAAAAGGAATAAAATGCAGAACAGACAACTTCTCTCCGCATACCAGCCATACTCCCTCTGTCCTCAAACACAGCATACCCAACACTTCTCTGAGGATCCAGACCAGCTTGTCCTTCTCAGACAACCACCATTCGCACAGGTACACCAACACTCTCAATCAAATCACTTATGACAAGCATATTATCCTAATTGCTCTTGTTGGATTTCCAGCAGCACTACAACTAGAAAATCCTTAAAATAAAAAAAAAAAAAAACACCCAACCCAACAAATGGAGGTATCTAATGAAAATTAGTAATTTTTGCACAAATAGCTAAAATGCAGTTTTACAGCAACAGGACAAAATGTCTGTTCACAAGCTGCATATGCATACAGTGATCATACACCTGAAAAACCAGCAAGAGCCATCCTTAATGCTATGTTCCCCTTTTTACCTGTAATCATTCACTTTCAACCTACGAAAGTCAAATAGCACCCAGTTTGCCTATGCATGATCTGACAAGAGTAACGTTTCACGGCCTCAAGTTAGATGAATGTTATATGCATAGATGTATTTTAGATCACCCATAAAACTACATTTTCCAGCATTCTTTGTTGTCATTACCTTTTTGTTGGCACTGAGGTTTTCAGCAGGGATTTGAAGTGTTACTTGATAATCTGTTAATTTACTCATTTCTTCTGCTAGGAAGTTTGCTTCTCTCACCAGTGTGTTTGCCTTTACTATCTGCTCTCGAAGCTTAGCCAGGCTCTGTCGAAACAATTCATCCCTGTGGTGCAGTAGGTAACATGAAAAATACACAGAAACCTATTTCTATTATTGGAAAGCTGCAAATAGAGGGGCTAACAAAGACTTTCCTGAAACACAATGATCACATATTAAACAGAGATTACAGGTGAGGTCAGTGTAGCACAGCATTGCCCAAAGAAATGGGCAGAGTGCCGTGGGAGCTGTTACAATGATGATTCCTTAAAAGCCCTAAGGACATCCCTCATTTTCAAGAAATTAAATAATTGCAGCTGTCTTTGTCTTTCATCTAAAGTCCTGTTCCACAGAAACTACCAGTCCAAACATGTAAGGCTTCACCTTGATAAAATCTGCTTTTCCTCAGATGGTGATGATGGAAGCTGCAATCACTGCAGGCCACAGCTTTACATCACAGCTAGGGTTTTGCAGTGCTACAGACCCCCCCACCTCCCACCAAATACTGAAGCCATTTCAAGTGTACACATTAAAAAAAATTAAAAAAAAAGTTAAAAGCCAGCAATCTTAAATCCCATATACCCAAAGCACCTTTTACAGTAATAGCTGAATGAGAACAGGGGGAAGCTCGTGCACTCTGTATGTGCAGTTCACAGTCTCTGGACAAATTCCAGAGAGGATTCGAAGGCCTGTCTGAGCAAATCTGCTCTAACATAACACCTCACAAACCTGCTATGACAGGTACCAGACCTCCTCCTGGGATACTGATACACTCTCACCTGGGATTCTCATCTTTAATTTGCCTTTTAAAAGTATCCTCTGAGCAAATGCAAAGTCCCCCTTTCTGTCTGTCTTTGTAATCCCACCAGCACTTACTGCATCATCTTCCTAAAACCTGTGATCAAACTTCAGTGACCAGCACTTCTCTGTATCATTTTTTTAGCTTGTCTATGCAAAGTCCTACTGAAATATGGTTCATGCTGTGCACATAAACTTCTCATTTCTACAAAGTATGTCACATTATGGACAAGCATGGAAGGAACAAGTAAACTCAGGGGCCTTGTTGTAAATGCAGGCAGAGTTTGTCTATTTGCCTTTATTCAGGTAAGTTTAGATTGTTTGTGTGTCTTTATAGTACAAACCACACACAACTGTTATAAAGCCTTTCAGTCCCCAACAGAATTATTCTTGAGTGGCTAGCTTTTTTCAAAACATCCCAAACAACAGCGTGAAGAATTCAAGCTGCACTCTGCTGGTGCCGTGATACCGTGTCAAAGCGGTGAAGGACCGGCAGTGTTGGCAAGCACGCCTTCAACATGCTAAGACACACACCTTAGTCTCTCCCCTATCTGCCCTAAGTTTGCAACAATGCTGGGTTTCACTGGATCTTAAATAGCTGCTGCTATCAGCAGATTTTTAATCCTCTTCCTCTGTATCTGTTCCCGTTGTCATACAGAAAAACTCCTTTCCCTCTGCCTCCTACTTCTGTTACCCAAGGCCATCAAGATGAAGTGAGCAATCCTGGATCATGGGAGTGACAGACTCCACAGACAGCTATAATTTTGGATTCACCCAGAAAATGAAGATAGAGTCACGAATGAATCACTAACTAGTACTGAATACGGAGAGCACATTCCACCTGCAACCGCCGCGAGACAGCCGCCTCGCTTGAGAAAGAGACGGCGCCTTTGATCTGTCAGAGCCGTGGGATTCAGCTCCAGCCAGTGCCCTCCTTGATCCGGGAAACTGGCACCTGCAGAGCATTTGTGGGAGGCTCCCACGCCAGTCTTATCTTAGCTAGATTCTTGAGAAAGGAATGGTTTAAAACTGTGAGGACTTGAGTAACTCAGACAACTACTATCTCATTCCAGTTCTGTTTTTCCGTATAGAGCTGTGCCAGCACCTTTGCAGAAACTTAAGGGGGGAAAAAAAAAAAAAATAAAGGTTTCAGGTATGTTTTGTGTAGTTAGAATTAAGAAATCCTATGACAAGCTCCATTAGGACAGTAACCAAAGCAAACACCCACCAAACATGAAATCCTGAAATTAATGATTAACCCAAACAAGGGAAACTCACAATCTGAGACTCACAAGGTACCATGGCAAATCTCTGGGATTCCTAATGCCAGATACAGAGTACGCTGACCTAAACCTCTGGTGCAGTGCACCAGCACCCCTCCTCGCTCCACACTAATTAATTTTGTTCAGTTACAATGGGTTAATTTTATGCCAACAGGTTTTAACACCAGGTCAAGTGTCACCTGTCCTTCCACAGGCAGCGTAAAGCTGGAATAAACTCTGTGCAGTGTGCTCTAGCTGATCTGACAGATACAACCACGCACCTAGATCCGATACCTAACAAAATTCTTTCTGCTGGCTGATGTGGCAGAGCTCAGCTTCATCTGTAATGACAGCAGTGACAGCTAAATCTGCACTAATCAAATACCATGCAATGCAGACACTTGGCTCTTTCACGTATTCTTCACATCCAGTCTTCCCATTTTTTCCTGCATTTCTTGCCCTCTGGCCAGTTGGCTGGTAAACAGTCTCTCACAGCAGCATGTTGCCATGCTTTTACAGTAGAAATCCCTCACAGCTTTATTTTTCTGGTTTCTTATTTAAGATGATTCAATATTTTTTCCCTTTTTTTCAGTAGCCCAAACCTCTTCTAGAACTATAAATAAAGTATACCCAAGAGGACCTTCTGAAGGATAGAAAAGTGATAAATAATTTTTCCAAAAAATTGCTCATTCAATGGCAACTCCAACAAAACATTATCCAATTCCTTACTGACTGCTACAAAGAGCATTCACTAACCTAAAAACTAATGGCTAAACCAAATGTTTCGGAAGTGTTTTTCTAGATAAAAGAGGAAAAAACCCCACCTATAAATGCTGATCAATAAAAGCTAAATTCTTATTTCATCTGTGTGTTAAATCAAACAAAGATCTTGTACACACATTACACATAGAACCTAGTCCTAAATCAAGTGCTAATACTTCAGTGGACACAGATCTTGCACAGCACATCAGCTCCACGAAAATATTATCAGTTTCTGACAGATGGTTCAAGACCCATCTTTTCGCCTTTGCAGTTCTTATTAATTCCTTTGTTTTAACTCCAGTATTCTCACCTCTCTTCTGTCCAGAGATTTACTTTCTGCTGTGCAGTCTGAGCAGTGTAGGAGAGTCTGTCGCTGCCGTGCTGATGCTGCCGTTCTGGAGACAGCTGCTGCCGCAGCAGCTCTAACTCACGTTCGTACATCAGCCGCTGCTCCTCAAGAGCGCTCCGCTTCTCCTCCAAGTACTGTTTCTCCAAGATCTGAACCACATTCTGTACTGGGTCTAAAACAAAAACAAAATAAAAGGAAAAAGGAGGGAGAGAGGGGAAAAAAAGCCAAACAGAATGGTGAGAAAATGCCATTTCAACATTACAAAGCACTCGCTATTTATTTGGTAACGCTAATTAATTTCTCCCAGAGTCTTTACAGAGATGAGGTGGCCGCTGGCCCCTCCTCTGTCAAAAACCAAAATAATAAATATTGCATTAAATAGATAAAACCAAACAAGAAAAAAATACAGCATGTAAAGAAGCTCAAAGAATGGTTAAGCCCCTCATTTAGTGCATAGTACACTACTGTGAAGTTACAGTATGTTCCAGAATCCCAGTAGGAACAAAACAATAGATGGAAAAGGGAACAAATTAATAGGAAGAAAACAAGTAAAATCCAAGGGAATATAATGTTAACCAGAGAAGGAAACAACTTAAGGAAGTAAAAAGCAATTTACTTTCTCCATTTTGGCAGAGCATGAGACATGTTGGGGAGCTGCAGATGGAAACTGAGACAAGTTGTCTGACGAGCCACGCACTGCATTGCAGCAAAGCGCTTTGTGGAGTTCAAGCAGACAAAGTACATTCTGGAGGAGACTTCTGCATTTAGCTTTACAAGCCACATTTCATCTCAGTGTCAACGCAGGACAAATATCCATTTGGATACTCTACCCTGAAACAACTGCTTGTGTCAATCAGCTAGGGTTAATATAAATTGCATTCAAATTAAGGAAACTTTGTCTATTCCTGGGTTTAGATCCAACGACAGACTGTGCTTCTGGAAAAGCAATTCAATGCAATAAGCTCCTTCTATATAGTATGAATATGTATCTGCTTGATCTATATACATCTGAAAGCCTAAATACACCAAAAGAGTGGTTTGCAAGAGGACTGATTGAGATGAGTATCTGAGTGACAGCAAATCACCTAACATGTTACTGGTTCTTTACATCAGAAGCGGAAGGGAGAGGAGGTCCATAGTCAGTCTGGTGGATTATCAGGGGAAGCAACATTCAAGGTCTAGGATATGCCAAGGCTTTCAAATACAGGAAAATTCAGCTTTAAAGTTGTTTGTTGATAGCACTTGCACCTTGCAATTATAAAAAAAACAAGAGCTTCTGTAATTTCTAAGGATTCTAGTCTGTCATAAAAGAGGGAGAAAAATAAACCTGGATGTCATTACACTGTCCCACTTCAGAACTAGAGGTGTCTCAAAAAAAAAAAAAAAAACAAAAAAAAAAAAACAAAAAAAACCAAAAAAAAACCAAACAAGCAAACAAAA
>JANHGN010011173.1:30773-58146 GCA_024605025.1 Megaceryle maxima
GGCTAGATGGATGGAGGTAGAGGCAGGGAGGGGGGGAGGGGGGAGAGGAGGGGGGGGAAGAAAAAGGGGGGACTGGTGGTGGAAGAAAGAAAAGAAGGAGAAAAAAAAAGAAAACAGAAAAAAAAGTGGCTTATACTTGTATCAAAATGCAAAAGGTAAACTTTTAGGAAAGTGTAAATTTAACTTTTGAAAGAGTTTACACAGAAAACCCCAAGCCCTTCCCAGTCAAAAAGCAAAACATGGTGTGAATTATAAACCATCTACTTAGAAGATGAAGAAGTAGGCAAGTTTTTCGCAATTCAAAAGAACTACAGTAGTGTTTGATTTGAACACAGTGTTCCACTATTTTAGATTTCTCATGCAAAGTCAAATAAATTAGGGAAGATTCTACCCAGTGCCTGCCAAACACAGAGCAAATTCCATACAGTGTTAAAAATCCCAAGTCCCAATCCTTTTCATATTTATGGGACAAGAGTTGACTGGCTCTGAAAAGACCATTCGTATGCAGTTAATCCTCTGGGAAATGAGTATCAACGTCGAACCAGAAGAAAGGTACTTGCTCCATAGGATAAGCAGCAGTTATTACCTCGCTGCAATGTCACTTAATTCACATCTGCAATCTGTTAATCCAGTAACAACAATGCTGAAGAAATTTCTTAAGATTCCTAAGCAAGCTTCAAGAAGGTTCTGACAGAGGCTGCTTTGCTAAGTGTCATCAAAACACTGATGCTGTAACAGTTTTGTTGGCTTAAATGAGAAGCTGCGTACCTAACCTAATCACGTTGTTTACTTAAGCACTGCCCAGTATACAAGACTAAAGTAAACTTCTCTACTGCATTCTGTGTTTGACCAGCATCACAAACTAGCAGTACAAAGCTGACCTGACAGAATCCCACAAAGAAAGCTGACATGCTGAAGGGAGGAAAGAATCTGGATGTTTTCTTTACAGCTGTTTTCAAAGCACCACGTTTTCCTCAGACCCAATATGTGACACTGTTGTACTGGTTACAAGCCGAAAAAACAGATGTGCTTGCACTCTGGAGAAGAGGGTTACTGTTCTTGACTACATCAAGGGGAGGAAAAAACCCAACAGAACAGACAAAAACTCCAACCAAAGCCTCTTGCTTTGCTGTATAATACATGCCTATAAAATAATTATTGAATCAAGTTTTAAAAATACCCCTTTATCACCCCCGGGTTTTCTCCAGAGAATACGGATAATAGAATTAACTGCCTTCAGTTATTTCTTCTTCCTTACATATATTTATTTTTCATTTTAAGGAAAAATAAATGGTATTGTAACAAAGCTGCTTTGCTTCTTACCCAACAAACTGGAAGCCTGTCAGAAAAAATATAAAATGTATTTTAGCTATACCACCAAAAGAACAGAACCTGGAAGTGCTATCAAGCTTTGAATCAAAAGACCAGCCTATGATCTTCAGTCACTTGTTTTGTCAGGGTTTTATTATCACTTACTACTACAATTTAGTTAAGCAACACCTATGTGGGAGGAGCAGAAGAGACAAGAAGCTGAACAATAACTGGGTTACGATGCCTCTGAAACTGTGTGATATTTGTGACTGCTCATATTTGCTGGGCAAATCTGTGGGGAAAGACCTCTAACGACACAGCCAGGTCTGTACTGTTCTTGAGCAAAGACACAGAAAACAACCAACAAAAGTCAGCCTGGACCACAATCAAAAAAGCCTACTGAATTAAAATGTAAAGCCAGTTGAAGTATTGCTAAGAATCAATTAATACAGCTAGATAACAACATACGAAAAGCAAAAAAATGTGATGCCCACCCCCCCTTCAAAGAACACTGACTCATTTTAGACTGTTACAGTTTAGTCAAATCCCCGGTTAGTGACAAGCAGATCAAGCATCAATTAATGCTTTCAAATTTCTCCAGCAGTCTCATGCATGAGCCAATCGAGTTCAAAACCTTTGTCCCAGCTTTGGCACAGATACAGGATGGTTTGAGGCCTTAAAACAGGCAACAGAATCTTCACAAGGGATGACAACACGGAAGACCACCAGGATGGCAGATTCATCTGAAATTCATCTCCTGGTATGAGTGAACCATAATGAGAATATTTCTGTTATCAGACAGTAATTTCACATCAATTTAAATGACCTGACCCTGTAACTCACCCACACAAGCAGTTTCATTAAAATCAAACTGGTGTTTTAACCTTGAAACTATTGCTAGAGCATCAAGCATACAGAACCATTGTGCTGTACTCAACAGCAAACCAGAGAAAGTTAATGAGGAGACCAAGAAAAAAAAAAAAAAAGAAAAAAAGAAGAAAAAAAGAAATACTTTTCAACAAGTAAACCACAAACAACAATGGAAAAACCACAAAGACAGGAAGAAAGAACAGGAAGCAATGAAACACCATCTACTGGGTCTTCTTGGTCAGTGACCAAAAAGCAAGGTATTTGCCTCTCAAATGTTGTGTATTCAGAACCTGTATAAAGGATTCAGTAGGTTACCAAGTTTTTCATCATATTGTATTATATGCTATGAACTAAGACTTGCCTTCTGGAAATCATGAAAACACACTGTTGTTTTATATATACACCATACCATTAGTTTAGATATATTGTATTTTATTATACTGTCCAAAAATGACATCACAATAGGTTTAACAAAGATTAAATAAAAATATTGAGTGATCAAGCATTAAAACCTACACTAGCTGACATTTGACAATTGGTTTGTTATCATTTCAGAGTTTTTCTACTAGAGTTAAAATAGCATCAGTAATATTTGATAGAACAGAAAGGATTAAACTAACTGAGCCATATCTGGAGCAGCCTTTTGTCTGCAGCAATTGGCAAAAGCAAGAGGTTGGCAAGACTTGGATGATGATTTGACAGGCACATGATTACAACTCAGTTGCACTATGAAGGGCAGCAGATGTACAGATAAAATTGTGTGTCAGGGCACAGAGCAACTACTAATTTGTGTGTGTACTTTTTATATATAAAAAATGCACCTAGATAGATCTTTAATTATACATGTACACCTGAGATTGTTTCTGTAAAATATCATTTCTGAAAATGCTCCAAAGGCCCCTGGAGCAAGTGTACCACTTATTTTACCCAGAAATTCAGTTCCATGCTGATTATTTTTTTTAGACAATCCAAATGGACATTTTTATCTGGCAGTTGCCTTACCATTACTATTCAGTGTCTTCATAATAACTTCCATTTGTGCAAACTCATAGTTGTAGTCTGGTTCTGAAGAGGCTTCACTAGCTGCATCCAGATCGTGCTCTCCTAACGAAGTTTCTTTCTCAAGGTCTTTCAGCCAATCTCGTCGTTTCCTCTTTGGTAAATTGATTCTGTGTAAAAATTGAAATTCAGTTTCTAAAGAGTTCATACAGAACAGTAGAAGAAAAAAAAAAAAAGGCTGAATGTAAAGAGGCTGGAATATAAATATCAACTATTACCTAAAAAAGTGGTTGTTTCCCCATAATATTCTATCTCCATGCCATAACTGAGTGACAGAACATACCAAAGCACCATTTACACAGGATCTGGAAGAAGAGAAGTATTTTAGTGAAATCCTAAAACAAAAGGTTGAAAAGTATATACAAGATTGATTGTTTCTCCAATCTACAGACAGTGATCTGTATCATATGCTGCACAAATCTGCTAAGTTGTCATTAAAGAGCCAATGGAAAAGTTAATGGTCTGACTTCTACTGTCAAAATTAAACACAAAGCACCTTGCCCCTCTAGCTTTGGCTGGTGCGACTCTTCAGTAAACACACAGACAAGGTTGCTTTTAGTTGCATAGTTTTCTTTAAATGCCCTTTTTTCAAACTGGGTCACAGCCTGTTTCTGATAAACAGCCTGTAATCCTGGGATGCGTGCAAATCCTACTGATAAAGCTCTCCAAGACATAAGTTAGTCACGAGACTTGTAACACATACTGTTAACATACTTGGCATTCAAGCATAAGAAAAGACCCTTAGATCCAAGTTTCATTCTTTCAGCAAATGGAATCCCTATTATTAACAAGGGGCTATTTTTGTGAACATCTGGTTTACTCCTATGTTTGCATTTAGGTCTCTTTGTATTTAAGTTTGAATCACAAAATTGGAAGCATAGAGCTGTTGAAATTAAACTATGTGAGTCACAAAGCAGAACATCCTATTTGAAAGGGGAAAACAAACTTATGTAAAATGAAAAAGGCCTTTTTCAGATACAGCATTCTGAATTCAGCTGTGTCTGTCAAGTAAGTCAACATAAACATGTAAGCATTTGATTAAAAAACATATTTTTATTTAATTTTTTACAATTAAATTCTGGTGACTAAATTTCTGTTGACACCAGTATCTTAAGAACAGCTACTTAAGCATCACAGATCAGGCACAAGTAAAACTATGGGGTTTTTCCCACTGACATATTCCTTTGTTCTTGCCAGTCAAAATGACTGATTTCCAGTACAGTAACTCTATCACCACAAGCCTGAATCCCATCTGTTTGAAATTTTGGACTGTAGGCTGCTGAAGAAAAATGCAAATGCTAAGAGGTATTTTACTAAAGACAGAATGAAAGAGATTGGATTTTGTAGGAGGTGTCTTTCAAACTTCTCTCTCATTCTAAACACTAATTTGTCCATTATCAGCTATTCATATTTCAGACAAGCAGTATGAGCATTAACTAAGACAAAGGTACTGCTTATCACACACACTTGGAGAGGAAGTGACAAAGACATTTACAGTTCCATCCAAGAGGCCACAGTGTCTCGAAAATAAAATAAAAAAAATTAAAAATACATAATTAGAAACAAAAGGAGAAAGATGACCTCACGCTGCATCTTTACCAGACATGACAGTAATTTAGAAAAATATTTAGAAAATAATTGAAAAGATCTTCCTTTAAAACACTTCTCTCTCACAAAATACTGAGCTTTATAACAGAAACTACTCACAAGGCATAATTTATCCATCAAGACACAGCCTACTATCCCAATTGCATGGGTTGGGATAGACAGCAGCATCTCAGTGATCCTGTTAGGAGGCAAGATACAGCCAAGCCATGGTCCCTCATTCCTCCTGAGCACCACCTTGTGATGGTTTATTCCAAGTCAAACCACTGACAGCCTGTTACGCTGCAGAGTGGGTGGGTACACGTGAGGAAATCTCAGTTTTATCACTGAATTTCACTTCTAAGTATCTGTTTAGGTCACCTGGATTGAAGCTATGCTTTGATTAGAATGTAAGATACTTCTGACTGTGTAAAATAAAAATGCATGCAAGTTATTTTCTGGTAAATAAAAGCAGACACTTCACTGGAAAGTGCTGCTGATCTTCCTTACCTTGCGTTCTCTTTTGGTGTGAGTGTTACTTCTCCATCTAGAGCGATATCAATCTCACAGTGTTCTGGCTGGATTCCTATACCAAAGAGCTGTATATCCTGAGAGGTATCTGCACCAACTCTTGTGTGATCCTAGAAAATAAGCTGTTACTAAGAGACAAGCAAACTATCACTGTTTGCATAACTAGGAGAAAATTAGCTAAAGCACTGAGTCTGCACGATCTACATGCTCTCCTTTGCTAACTGCTTCTGTAGGGCAGAAAAGGTGCCAGAGCAGATTTTAGGACTGTAAAGATCACACACAAACTGTTGTTCTTTCTGCTCTGCACTTTATCTTCATATGGTTTTAGATAAAGCAGAATAAAGCAGCTGACGCACAAATCCTGATTTAAAAATATTCCCAGACGGTGCTTGCACACAAGCAATAAATGCAAGTAGTGAAGGAAACCAGCCACGTCACATAGACGTGTGACAGAGGCCAGCAGGACAGGAAAGCAAGGTGCATGGAGTTGGCTGCTTTTCTGAAAAAAGCTGTATAGCCCAACTCAGGAAAACACACTCATCTCTACAGAATTTCCAGGCACGTTGTAAAATGCTACTGAAGTACTTTGCTGCTGTTAAGAGAAGTTGTGCTTTGTTTAGTAGGAATACAGAGCCTTATCTCAAGCACTGAAGCAGAAAGGTAACTATAAAACCAGACAGAAGAGTCTTTCATATCTTACTGACAAGGAGTTCACATTTCCATACAAGCTCATTAGGTCTGTATTTGACATTGTTTCACTCTAGCATGAGACTGTGCTGAACAGAATGGTATGAAAGGTACTGCACTAGGAAGATACATTTCTTTACATTTTTAACGGTGTTTTTCCCCCCACTTTCTCTTCCTCTTAAACTTTTCTGTCATCGAAGACTAAGTTTACTCTTACTGATTACTATTAAACATCATCTCTATGATTAACTCACTGAATATTTAAAACAATCTTCTGTTCACTAACAAAAAGAAGCATCTACACCAGGCTCTCACTTCCAAGTTCAGCCCAAAAGGCAATTCTAATCACACCCTGCCTGGAAAACCTAGATTTATCTCAATGCTGGCACACACTGAGCACTTCTCCCACTGCTGGCAACCAGGAGATCAATTAGGAAAATAATGAAGCTGAACTGCTTCAAAAGGAGAATAAAAGCTTAAGCAGTAGGAGGCAGTCTATCCTACTTTGCTGCAACTAGTCTTAAAAACCTAAATACACTCCAAATAACAGAGTGAGAAATTCAAAACAATAAACAAGTGTCCTTTCATTCTGTGTAAACATCCTGCTCACATCCTTACCTTTAAATAGTAAACCAAAAGCTCATTGAGCGCAGGGTCTGCATTTAGGTTCACCAGGTAACACTTGTCATCCCCAACCTTGATACCTGAAGACTCAAGAGAAATTCCCATGCTCTCCAGCTGTCTCTGCCTCTCCTGCAAGCACAAAAACAGGTTAATCTTTCCTCCTGCAATATGTAGAGACAAGTACAGCAAGTAAATGGATGCAGACCAATTAAAGCTGAAGATGCGCAAGCTGAGCATGCATTCTGTGTATCGCCACCAGAAACAGAACTGAAGATGTTGGTCAAGCACCATACATTTAATAGAATTTATTTTTACACATCAATAATGAGTTAGATCTTTCAGACACCTGCTTCCCCAAAGTGAAACTTGCTTACCTAAGCAGATCTCTTGATTTTATCAGAGCTACTTCTAAGTAACACAATGTGGCTTTGAACCTCAGGGTTAGCTAAAAACCAGTCTCAGTTGCAATTACATCACAGATAATAACAGTCATAGATAATTTAGAAGATAGCATGCCACAGCTTAGGCTTAATCTTTTGCAGTATTATTATGAATTTTGCAGTATTATTACTAATTCAGCTAAAGCTAAACCTGATCATGTATGTCTTTTGCTTTGCTACAGTTTAGGGGCTGTGGTTTTTTATTTGGCTGGTTGGATTTGGTTTGGTTTTTGTCCCCCACCTTTTTAGGTTTTATTTAAACAGTAGTTGCACCAAAGCATGCTTCTGGAATGTTAGGACTAGAAAGGGAAACCAAAAATAGTTGTTCTCCAAGCCACAGATGATGGAAAATTATGCTGGAATGCAGAAGTCTTATTTTAAGTACAATAAAAAACCCAAAAGCCATTAGTGAACACATGTCCACATTTTCCTTCTCTGATTAAGAAGTCACTAAAAGCAAAAGCAACAAATACCACCCAAAATTCTGATCAGTCTTTGATTTCTTAGTAACTTCAAGGGAAACATGTCCAAGACTCCACTGTGGTCTTAGAAATAAAGGAGCTGCCCAAACATATTTTGATGTTTAATTTTAAAATCAAATTTTAGGCTTTACCAATGATCATTTATTCCAATCAAATCAACTTAAAAAAACCCCAAAAAACAAAACAACAACAAACACCAATTAAAAAATAAAATGGCAGAAACAGAGGGAAAAGAAAAAATACAGGGGAATTTTCAGTATCTGCTGGGGAAGAAAACAAAGTCCACTAAAGCGCATGAAATTCAGCTGACTTGCATTATATGAGTATCTGGCCTTTCCTCCTCAAAGTTTCTGAAATACCTGTGCAATTTCTTCTGTTTTCCTTAGCTTTTCTTCCCAGGTGACTGTTAGCTCTTTTATTAGTTTTTCAGATTCTTCCAATTTTTCCTTGAGTTCTGGTGCCTTCATGGCCTAAAAGGTAGAAATTAGCAAAAAAGTTCAGCTACTTTTCCCACTGCAACATCTGCTCACGCAAGGAAACTGAACACAGCAACTTAATAAGAAACACAGCAAGTATAGAACTCTGCTACATCGCCAGGATTTTCATGGCAGAAGATGAAGAAACAGGTCATTTGCAAAGGAAGGGGACAGAATTAACCTAGAATGGGTCCAGATCTGATATAGCTGAAGATTGACATAGCTCCAGAGGGCAATGGAGCCAACAAAATCTCTGGGCCTGGCCACTCAAGCTTCAGAGTCTGTATATATAAAAAAAAAAATTGGACTAGTAAAAAGCTTTAAGCCTCAGATGGCTAAAATTCAACTGCAACATCTTTCTTCCAAAAGGGGTTTCAAATACAAGTTCCTCTCGATATTTAGCCTTCCACTCTATCTTGGTTTTGTAAGTGTTTCTAGAGTTGCATTAAAGCTTTCAGACTGACCCTGTTGATTACCTTCAAAGGAAGTCATGCTCTGGAACTACCACAGCCTTCTCATTTCACAACAGGAAACAAAAGGAAAGGATTTGAATGTGTCCAGTGCCAAGTAACAATTCAACAGGCTGGCTTGTAACTCTACACAACTGTTTTTAACAGAAGGTGTAAGAAGAAAATACTTTTTAGAAACACTTGCAAGACTTTGGACACCTTCCTACTGATTGTATTCAGCCAGTCTGCTACCATAATTAAGAACATGCTACAATAATATTTTCTGATATAAAATATGGAAGTAGAACAGATTTTTATTTAGGAAAAAAGTGAATGGCTCCTTTTTCTTAAAGCAGATTTTCCCATTTCAGCCTGTGAGGCACTGTTCATACAAGACACGCTATTCCTTAAATGCATGTGAAGCTTAAACCCCAGACAAATTTACCCTCAGACACAAATCTGTTCTTTTTCCACCAGCATTTAGCATGTTGTCTGAAGAGAAAAACATTTTCCTACAGTGCAGTGCCTAGTTTTGCCAGATACCACCAAGTAAACTATCTATCCTTGATAC
This sequence comes from Megaceryle maxima, assembly GCA_024605025.1. Taxonomy (NCBI): domain Eukaryota; kingdom Metazoa; phylum Chordata; class Aves; order Coraciiformes; family Cerylidae; genus Megaceryle; species Megaceryle maxima. Next base: position 39,858 of record JANHGN010011173.1, read on the forward strand.
TTTACTCTCCAATTAGAAGTATAAATCTAAGATAAGCAGCAATCACAGTGCTAAGCATTAAGGCTGTAAAGCAAATTGCCCATGGTTTTGGTGTTGCAGTTTTGACAGTTTTTTTACAGATTTTCACAAACATCAAGGAGAGAAACATCCCCCATATTTTGTGGTCCAACACCAGATCTACAGATTTTCACACTTTTCCATGTGACATGATAAAATTACAGTCTACCAATGCAAGAAAATAACCAACAAACCAATAAAAAAAGTTAGTAAGTCTACCAAATCAAGTTGTTCTCTCTCTCTTATCTGTGCTCCATCAATTACTGTTGTAACTGATGTTCTTCAAGAGCAGTCTATTCTGACAAGGGTCACCATCAGTACAAAGCTGTCATTAAAAAGTTATTAAAAATATAAGCCAACACCATGTTGGATTCATGTCAAGAAACAAGGTAAATTATGTTTTTTAAAAAACATAAAGTGCAAGAATTCCTTCCCTGATTTCCTAAGGCCCAAAAAGAAGGCCAGTCTTCCAGACAGAATCCGACATTTCTTTGGGAAACTCTGTTTATGTTGCACTGTGAATCAAGTTACCTCGGCTTGCGAGAGCTGTTCTTTCAGTTTCTCGACTTCTTCGCGTAATTCTCTGATGACTCTGGCATTCGGATCCTCGTTCACCACAGCGTGATTAACTATCCTCTTGGCTCTGTCTGCGTATCTCAGAGTAGAGAGCGTTTCCTCGTAGTTGTCAGCTGCTGGGCTAATCGTGGCTATCATGGCAGTTTGGCTGTTTCCTCCCAAGTTGTCCTGTTGAGTGCAGCCGCAGAAAGTTTGTGGGTTAAAAATTATTCTGAGACTATATAATGGGCAAAGATACTTAAAATACAAAGCTTACTATTTAGACATGGAAAGGTACTCTGGAAGTAAACTAGTCAGTACCATCCATAAACTTTTCCAGCCACCTCCACTGGCTTTGATTCCACTATGACAGAGAGGCAGAATTAACAGAGGATACGTTTAGCTGTCCGTGTTACTTGGAACAGTGTCTAGCTGTGAGAGCTCCTTACCTCATTTCTTTAAAAAACATGAGAATTCCATGTACCCAGAGGTATGCTGCAACGATCCTACAAACTATTAAGCTGACATCTTGTGACCAGGGTGAACAGAAAATATCAATTACCTTGAGAAGCCAAGTGAGTACAGAGTCTCTGTAAGGCACAAACTTGTTCTTCCCCTTCCCTGCTGCTTGGTCAGCGAGCGATGATATAACCAAGCCCAGCGTTGAAAGTGATCTATAAATGCAACACAGTAGAACAGCTTTAACACCTATTCCAAATGTGGCTTTAATAAAACACAGAAAAGGGGATTTGATGAAGAGTTTCATTTATGCTTTGCAGTACTTCACATCAAATTTCTAAAATATCAGAATAACTTAAGTTGGAATTGACCCCAGATCAGCTAGCCCATTGCTCTGATCCAAACAGGGCAATATATTTACTTGCTACATATTCAGAAGAAAAAGAGCATTTCATTTCATCTGGTATTGAGACCAAGTTCCAGGAAAACTAATTTTAAGTATTTGGGTATTTAGAAGAGTTTGAAAAGCGCAGAGACTGCTTCAGCAGAGAATCACTGACTTGTCTCTGGGAAAAAGTAGATGTCAGATTCTAAAGATCTTTCTATTTCTGCTGCCTCCTGACACTGTTACTGATCATCAGCAGCAGCACACACAAGAATCCCCCATCTCTCAGATCAGTCTTTAAAGAGCACTGGCTCAACAACAGACTAAAACTGAACAATCTCTCTATAGCCCTCAGGAGGTATCCTCAAGACAAAGACAGCTGTGGCTCAGGAGAACTAGTCTGCCTGGTGAACCAGTAACTGATCAGCAATCGCATAACAATGGAGACTGCTCATTAGAAGAGACTGATTAGGAGGTTCCTTGACAAATGAGTTGACTTATAATTGAGCTGGAGCCTCACTAGCTTCTTGTGGGGGAAACAGACCAAATAATCTCCCAGTTAGAAAAATGTTGCCCAAGAATGAGAGAGAAAAGGCCACAGACTGCTTAGCTGACAGCCCCATCCCAAACACCACTCTGGAATTGCAAGGGTACAGGTAACTTGTCCCTTTTGGAATGGGCACCACTTCCACCAAGAGAGGTAACTGCATCAGCCATCTGTGCAAAGCATGTGTGCGTTGGATTATCCGATTGTTACACAGCCCTGGGTAAATTTTCAGTGACACTGGGGCTCTTGGGATCAGTGTGTTTAAGATAATGAGCTGGCTCAGCAACCTGAGAACTTTAAGCAGATGCCAAAAGGGTTTTAAAACAGACAGCACTGAGGCCCAAGAGCACACAGGTCTGTCATACTCAGTTATCCAACTGCTTTTATAACTACCAAGGAAAACTTCAGCAGCATCGCCATTAGAGAGTCAGATAAGTCTTCAATTCTACTGTTCCACTCCATCCTTTGGAGTTTTCTTTTCAAAGTCATAGCACTATTTTAGTTCACAGGCAGTGTCTGCACAGTAATTGTAACAGGACATTAATGCCGCCTGAAACTCCCGGTGGTGCAGAAATAACATTGAGAAAATGATAAAATCATTGCAGAAGATTATTTCAAGGAAGATCTGAGGGTAAGGTATCAAGAATCATTCCATGTGTCACAAAAGATGTTCCATTACTGCAGTTAGCACAAAGTGCTATGAAGACAGCACAGACCTGAAAGCGAAATTAAAAGAAAAAGAAATGTAAGGAGAAACTAGGCACCCCAAGAAAGCCCTCTGCTTTGGAAATCTGTCTAGAGGATAACTTACCAATTCACTGCTGGAAAATTCAGAACAAAAACTGCAGTTAAAGTTTGTGACCTAAACAATAGCCTAACAACCCCTGAAAGCTTGGGGGGGGGGGAATTGGTTCTTGTCTCCAGTCCCTGATCTCCACAGATGGAGATGACAGTGTGCTGAGTGTGCAAGAGCAAACAGTAAGATGCTGTAGGCTGCTCAGTAGCAAACTCTCAAAGCACAACTGAAAAGCACCATCAGCACACCGCCCATGGAGTCCACCCTCGAGGACCATAAAGTTAGAAAACCACCCTGGACTATTTTCCTCTGATTCCTCTCCCCTCTTTAAATGAGGGGAAATGTAAAAAAAAAAAGCCAAAAACTGAGGAAGGGGGAAGGGAAGGATGCTCAGAAGGGGGATGAGAAGAACAGCGATTCAAAAAGGTCTGTCACTGAAAACTATTTCACAACAGGGCTGAAACATTGAGTTAGGGGCACTGTATTGTAATGAACAGGAAATTATAAGCTGCAGTTTATTAACAGGATTAAAAGATGTGATAGCATTTCTACTTCTTATAAATACTTATTTTATCTGCAATAAAAGCCAAACGGAAGTAATTTATGTATTCTGCTTGAGAATTCATAATACAAAGTTGTTTCAAAGACTTTAAGGAAAGCAGTAAAAGAAATGGCTGCCCAACAAAATAATTACAGGACTCATCAGCTGCTTTCCTTCATGCTAAAGGATGAATCAGAGATCCATCATTACTTTGATCCTATCTCACAGTACTTGTACAATGAATTAACCAGAAGGCCTAAGCCCATAGCACACGGCAGACTGAGGCAGTTCAGAAGCAGCAGAGTGAACTTACGTGGTGCAAGAGCATGGGAAAGTGCCATTTCTGAACACTTTGTGTTCTCCCCGTCCCTACTCCTCAGGCACAACCGGGTGGCCCTTTCCAAAGGGCAGAGGGAGGCTTGCAGGCTCCCGCCACACCAGCCTGAGTCACTGGTGTTGGAAGGGAAATGGTGTTTCCTCACTGCAGGAAACAACTCTGTCCCTGCATGACGCCCATTCAAGCTACTTCTGTACAGTTTACAAGCAAGAGCTTTTCAATAAGCAGAATCCACCTTTCTATTGGAGGTAACTCTGAATACAAAAATCCTCCCTAAAATCAGCTTGGAGTCAGACCTGTCCCAACCCACTCCTTCCCTCTGCCAACATTTTAAAGGGTTCTTTTTGCATTCTCAAGTTGAGCTGACAACAGCTATGATTTTACTAATCAGAGTTAAAAGCTGCAGACTGATCACAGAAAGTATTTTTCTTAGCCACTAATTGACAGCTTTATTCTGCTTCCTCCTACTACCGTATTCTTCGAGTTCTTTGACTACACCACAAAGAGCTGTTAAGCAGCTGTGCTTCTACACTGGGTATGGGAACCAGCACATCCTGGGGAGGAACAAGCAGATCCAGCTTGCTTTATGAGGTATGGCAAGCCCCTCCAAAACCTCTATAATAAAGAGAAGACACCCAGCACCTTCCCCAAGGCAACTCTGCATCAGCTCTGAGGAAAAGCAGAAGTAATCCCTACTACAACTCTATGAGCATGTTAACAAAATGCCAGAACTCTCCATTGTCTCGGTAAGCGGACGAACAATCCATCACCTCCCCTCTGTGCCACGCTGCCCTGACACGGGGAAGAGCGTTTACAACAGGATGAGCTGTGGGACCAAGGCAGCAGCTACCAGAACCCTACAGCCAGGCTTCATCCGCAGCACAATGGCACAGAGACTGGCTGAACATCAGGCTGGGCAGTTTCGGTACCCACAGCTGGGTGTCCATTTTCCCTTCCTTCTCAATACAAACAGGTACATTATTTCCATGTTCAAGGCAATAAAAAGCAGCACAAGAAGTTAATTTGTCGGGTAATTTCAGCAGCTTCATTTTTTCATCTCATTAAAAACAACATGTGCTATCAATACATGTTACTGCTTTTTCTATAAAATACTTTTTAAAAATAAAATAAATAAAGGCAGCTGCTATAGCAGGGTGTATATTTTAAGCGTGCAGTATCACACCAGAAAATACTGTTTCACCTTTCCCTAATAACTAAGGTGCACTGCACCCAAAAGAAGATTGTACACAGTGCTCTCTGAAGAACTAGTCTGATAAAACACATGTACCAATTTTGAGGCTTGCAGTAAAAGCCAGACTTCATTAAAGCTCCAAGCAACAGGGGAAAAAAAAAAACCTAACAGAAGACACCAAGCACAGCACTAAGACGACTCTTTTGCCTATCAGTTCCAAGAGAGATTTCAAATCAAGATTACTTACTCCACTTATTATTACAGATTTATACTAGATAAGAATTTAATTGATGGGAAAATGCAGAGCTGTCCACTTTTCTCTTTAAAAATATCTTCTACAGAAAGGTTTGGTGCTTGCATCCCATTTTACCCAAGAGGTTCATTACGGGCAAGACAACTTTCCCTTACTGCATTGATACCACAGATGTTTAACACTAAATAAACATCCTAATAGAAAATTTTTAAAAAATATAGAAAAGGAACTCTTTCTGTATCTACAGCTACACTGGCAATTTGATAATAGCTGTTGGAAGAGGTGGCATTTGAATTCTGCCCCAAGAATTAGAAAGAAGCATTTAATTTTTCCTCTGTTTATGCAAAATACAAATACAAATTCTAGTAAAACCAATCTGGATTTAACTAGTAGCCTGTGGGGTAAAGGCACAATACCTCCCATCAGGCAAACAGAGCCATGTCATTTTGTTTCACAAGGACTACATCAGAGCTGTGAACAACGTGATGCATTAAACACAAAGTAGATTAGAAATTAAGCCAGAAAGAGCAAACATGTTCAAACTCTAAAAAGAGGTAATTTGAAATCATTTTAAGTATGAATGCTGTTCAAACACACTTTGTGCTGTCACTTAACTTCAAATACCAAACCCTTCTGTAACATTTAAAAATTAAACTGAAAGAGCAGTAGCTTTTAAGGTAATAGTTGAACTCTTTCTTTCCCAGGAAAAATCAGTGTATTTAAGACAGCAGTAACAGTGTGCTAAATTCTTGCTTTTGGGCAATAATACAGTAATTATGGTAAAAAGGCACCTTGAAACTTGTCATTGCTTGAGTACAAATGCCCAAGGCAATGCTAAACTAACACAGCTTCATTCTGATCTGGTTTTCCTAAACTGTGAATTATACTCTTACGTATTTTAATACACGTTGGAACAAAGCCATTCAACTCTGCAACTCTGCATTCTTCCTTAAGGAGATGAGACAAACACATGAGCCTGGGGACAGGGTGTATAAATGAATCACAAAAGGTATATGCTTAATTAAAGAGCACTGCTGTCACTTCTTCCAGATAAGATTCATCTGAGTCAACCATGAATCAGGACCCCATGCCCATGTAGGGGGAAGTCATGGTGTTCAGCACAGAGCAGCTGAAAGAGCCATACTGAACTGCTTCTGAGGTCTATCATTTGAACTGACTGGGGACAAGCACGTCAAGAGAGGAAGCCAAGGAAACAACAGTGATTCTTACAAGATAAAGCTCTGCAACCTGCTTATGCCAATGTCTTACTTGTTTATGTTGCTCCCTTCCTTCAGACGTTCTCCTGCAGCTCCTGTTTTGGACACTCTCTCACTTCCAGCCAGATCCACCAGGCTGACCTTGCTGACCTTCTCTCCAGAATTCTGTGCAGATGGGACATGGAAGAACAGCAGCTAAGAAATACTGTCACAAACTGCTAACGCACCTGACGCTAGCACCATGAAACACCGTTCTTCGTAATAATGTGGGTTAAAGTACCAAATTCAAGACACAAAACAAGAAGGAATGATCAGAGTTTTTTTAAGTCTTTAAGAGTCACTCTTGAATTTTATAGTAAAGGGCTGAGGCACTAATGAACCAGGATTAGCTGTGTGGTAACACCAATAACCTTGCTGGCAGAGTAGGCCACTAAAACAGATCAACTGCAGTTAATGCCTAAGACAGGTGGCAATATAATCCTTAAAGGGGATCCAACTATTTATTTTATTGGTGTGCTTCCTCGCTCTGAGATTCTCCAATCTTACGGTCTTACCAATATTACTTTGATTACGGAACCCCACGGCATTAAAGGTAAACAATGTACATGAAAAAGGAAGGAAGAAGAATTCACCAACAGAGATACATACACCAGAATGCAGGTCATAAAGTGTCTGAGTCACTATAATATTGAATACAGCATGAGAGCGGCTGCTTTCTTCGTTCATGTTGGTTGCAGCAACTGTTCGTGATTTGTTTCCCTCTGACATCAGTGACTCGATATCCTAGAGCAGAAAGATAAGAAGTGATGCTAGGATAAAGTCTTGTGCTCGCTGAACAAAACCCCCATCTAGATGGAAGAGCGGTGGTGGAAGCCCCAGCCCTGGAAGTTTTTAAGGCCAGGCTGGATGGGGCTCTGAGCAACCTGCTCTAGTGGGAGGTGTCCCTGCCCATGGAACTGGATGATCTTTAAGGTCCCTTCCAGCCCTGACAATTGTATGATTCTATGAAGAGTGTACACGTGTGGGAGAGAGGAAAAAAATGAGAAAAGCCTTTGCACATTTTCAGACGTATTAGTACAGAGGGTCTGTAATCCAACAGAAGGACATTAAATCGCATCTCTGGTTTAAGTCCATGCACCTTCTCCTTATCTGCTGCTGAAATATGCTGGCGATGTTACAAATCATACTGTAATCAGGCCAGCACAGATCTGCTTACAGGAGTGAACACAATGCATCTCTTCACCAAACTGCACTAATACCATCCTCAATTGGCTCAAAGGGTTACCTCACTTGGAGCCTGTGCCTTCCCATGCATGTAAAAACAAAGACGACCGTGCCACATCTGATGTATGTGCTTGCCTTGTCTTCCAAGACAGCTTCATAAAAGTTATCAGACAAAAACTAGGTATAAACAAAACTTCTTCAAACCTCAACAAACGTGTGCTTACAAAATACACAATTCACCATAAAAGCTACAAAAGCAGTTTTCATAACTCTGACATGCACAGATGCTTCAGAAAAATAAAAATTCCCATAAAAAAAGCAAAATGGTTCCCCCATAATACTATAAAACACATGCTTTTTTTTTTTTTTTTTTTTTTGTAAAGACCAACACTCCCAAATCAGCCTCCTCACAATTCCTACAATCGTGCTGCTTCAATTCTGTCCGTTGCAGCTATAGGAGTTCATTGGCTTTTACAACACTGGTTTATTTGAATGTGTTTTGGGAACTCAAGCAGGCTCATATGCTGTCTTTATTTAAATTACGAATTACACAAGCCATGTTGTAGCTCCTCATGCCATGCATCTGTATAAGACAAGAAAAATCAAAGGAATTTGTGCTGAAAGACTAATATTCTTGTTAAGGAAGCCTCACATTTCCCATGTCAAAGAAACATTGTGTCCTTGGTCTATATTATCTACACTGAAAACTGCAAAATAAAGAAATAGCACTATTCTACTTTTAACCAAAAGGGCAAATCCAGTGTTTTTACATGAAATAAATACACCTGAAGCATTAGAGAGGGTCTCTGTGACTTCCATGGACCATAAACACTCAAGAAGGAAAATAGCTGGATAGACACTAGTTTCTCTCTTACAAGATTCCTATTGCTTATGTACATAACGTGTTATTTATAACCTTGTCATTGGGTTTGATTTACCTCAAAGTTTGTAACAGCCAGCTGAGACAGGCCATCTACGTATGGTCCCAACACTTTGTGCTCTCGAACCTTAAGGGACTGCCGGCTCCTGTGGAGTAACGTAGATGTTATGAACAATCCACTAGTGTGAACTTCATTGAAAAAAACAAAAAATCTACTATGAAATATGTAACAGAAGTAAATTTATTTCTTTTAATTGTAACAGGAGGAAAAAAGTGTCCCAGATTAGTTTTTAACTCAACAATAAAGATTTAATCTAACCTGGTTTTAGATATATACATGAATTATTTTTAATGCATCTTCCCACCCCAGTATTTGTGGCTGGAACAAAACCTGAGATGCCTTATTTGGCAGAAAGAATGCTGACAAAAGAAGGAAACCAAAACCTAACCCTTCTAACTAACTTTCATACTTCTTCACCTAGGGCAATTATGCTCAAGAATCAAAATATATACCACATATTCCAATGCTCAGCCAAAAAAACCAAACCAAACCTACCCACCTACCTCTCATCTAGACATCGCCAAGCCAGAGAGCCTAACCAGTACTTTTGTGTAGACAAAGCAGAAGAAAGACTGCCATGAGTACATTCTGAGGTGTTACCCTTCCACATTCAAAAATTCCAACATCAAAACCATGAGAACCAAGTTGTAAATAAGCTTCAAATTCCTTCTAGCTGATGAAAATTCTTACCTGAAATCAGTCTGCATCATATGGCAAAAAAAGACCAGAATTTACCTGTACATAGTCTTGCTTTCTGGTGGTAGACTACTTCACACAGTATTTGTTTGCATCTTTGTGATGGTATCCTAATATTTAAATCAATCCATGCCAGTTACTACTTCATATACCAGGTTTACATGGGTATTCTTACTGGTGTTTTGTATCTAAACCTTGCTAAAGAATTTGTGTAAAGAGACATTCTGAGAAAACTTTCTCAAGGACTTCCAGTGTGATCAAAGTGATTTCTACTTCTACAGTTTCAACCAAAATAAGGAAGGGGAAGAGTGAAGCTACTCACCCTTTTGGATCAAGCAGATCTCTGACTTTCTCATTGTAGATTTCCATATAGGACACTTCGACTTTAAAAGTATGAGACTCATTTTCTTCCACAGAGATTCTCTGAAATAAAGCACAACAGAGCCGTGGGATCAGACCCAGCTGCTCTGCATTGCCCATCATTGAAAAGGATTTTCCTGAACCTAAAGGAAAAAAGGAGAAGAAAGTGCTTAGAATGTAGTTTCCGAGCTACTCATTTTTTCATAAAGCACACGTTTTAATCTTCTTATTCCTCCAGAAGCACCGATCAGAACACGCCATGCTATCCCAGACAGCTTGCTCTTTGGACTGCAAGGTACAGGTAAACAAAAATAAATTATCTTAAAGGTTTCTTTCAGCAGGGCCATTACTTAGGACCCTTTGGAACACAAACACAGAAGACTGAATGAGCCTTTGGTTTTAACTGCTTCTGTCAGGCTTTGAAAGCAGCCCCAACGGGTAGTAACTAGGAATGTATTTAAAGAGCTGCTTTAAGAACTTTACATTGTCACTGGCTGTGCTAAACGTTTGCCATCCAACACTGGATTTCAAAATGCCATTTTAAAATATTACTAACTTGATGTTTGGGTTTTGTTCTTCCCCCTTCCCACATCCACAAAAGTGTTGCTCTTCAGCACAGGAGACTCACCTGTCTGCCCATAGGCAAAAATACAGGCGTTATATCCCTGAAAGGCCTTCTCAAGAATTCCTTCTCCAAGGCACTTGAACACCATTTCTTGACCTAGAAAATAATTATTTTCAAGTTTACTTTAAATTGAGTAACAGACTTACATTTACCAACAACAAGGAAAAAGGTTTGCAAACAATTTTACTGTTGAGTGCACTGATGGACAAACAAAGGATTTCACATACACCTGAGTGACCAGTTCAAAACTGCTGCCTGAAATCAGTGGAACAGCTGTGTTTAAACTGTGTTTAAACATATTGCTGACATTCCTGTGAAGGGAGCAGCTCTTAGAAAGGTGTCAGAAGTTGAATGTGTAGAAAATAAAACTAAATAAATAGAAAAATAAAATAGAAAATAAAATTACATAAAACTATATCTAAATTTTGTATTAAGTGCAAATTTTGCAATCAATACACGTTCTTTAATTGTAAACTATACCCCAAAGGCTTCTGTAACAGGATTGCAATGCCACCCATCAGTGAACTAGGATATTAGAAGCAATACCATGCTAGAAATAGTAGTAGTAGCAGTTCTCTTGGGAACTGGCCTCAAGTTTCACCATAAGCTATTGTGATTCACCCTGTGGCAAGGTAAAGCCACAATGACAGAAGCATTCCAATGACTTTCAGAGAGAAAAGGCATTATTAGGAGGCTTTGAGACTTCAGCAAAGCTGTTTAAGGATAGATTCTGCCAAATCCATAGTTTAAAACATTAGCTGCAGAATTTCATAGTCTAAAAATTGTCTCCCCATGCCAGGCAGATTTTAGATGCATTTCAATCTTTTTGATGTAGAAGATGAAAATAGGCAATGGTTGGAGGTTTTTTTTTTTTAAATAGAAAAGCCCATAATTTGTACACCACAAAGAGGGTCAATAGGCTGTCTGCCTTTGAGTTCTGACCAGAGAATTACACCGGCTGTGTGTACACCCAAAAGAAGCAGAACTGTGATAAGGACAGCATTCCTACACCTTCTGGTGTTTGGGTTTGAACTCAGGTTCACTGCCTGGTGACTTTCTGAACAGCTGCATCTCTCACTTCAGAGAGTTTGAGTAGTTGTCAGTTACAAGAGATTATTTTGTACAGCGGATGCAATAATGACTTCCACAGTTCTCAAAATGGAATGTAAGACAAATAAATCTGGCTACAAATCTAGCTATACATTTATCCATTGCATAAGAATATTTACGTTCCAGAACCCTGCAGTAATTCGTAGCCCAGAAGATTCCTGCAGAACAATCTGTGGAATGATTTACAGGCATGTAAATAGGACTAAACAGGACTACGTTACTTTTATTATCCTTTAACCTCATTTCTTCTCTGCTGTAAATGAAGAACTAGTGCAGCGATGCCCTATGGAACGGTCTTTGCTTATCTCTCCAACTGAATGTCTGAAATTCCAAAGTGCCACTGCTCTTTGGATTGACACATTTCAGAAATGCTGAATACAGGAATTAAAACCAGAGGAGAATCTGCTGTACTCTGGAATAACCCCATCTCCTGCCTCATGCACATTCATTCACTTCTTGTTCAGCTTAAGAACATTTGGTCATTTTATAGTATCTGTGAGAGAGCACTGCTCAGAAACGTGGAAAGCGCTAGAGAATGTTGAACAAATAAGATTTGGTTTTAAATGCACTCAGAAAAGAACACAAGATGTTAAAATTCCTTTATGGATATTTCACTCATTTGCTAATGCCGTGCCCTGGGGAGGGTGACACCGTATCGCCCGCGATATTTTGCTATTTTTCATGAAGAAACCTCACTGCTTCCCTCGTGAATTTTATTAGTGGGTTTGCAAACTGATTACAAAATCTGCATTATACAGAATTACATCTACATGCACTTACAGTCAAAAGAAATAGCACAGTTCCACTGCCTACACGACTGCATTTTTGTTTTGCTAAGTAAACCTATACTGTCTGCAATTAATACTTTTGCTTATTTGCAGGACTTTTCTTCCACAGGTACCCCCAGTGTTTATAAGAGGTAACCTGGGGTTTTAAGTTAAAACATTTTACAGAAGGAGGGAGAAATACAGGAAAAGAAATTACATTTATTTAGGTAACAAAGATTTCTCCTACACAAGCTTTATTGTCTTTGAGACAGGGATTCTCAATCTTCCAGCTGGCTAAGACCATACAGCCTCTTATGGAGGCAGACACTGAAACACCCGGCCCCTCTCCCATCTTCAGCAAGCTCTAGGTGACTGATGGACAAGCAGTCAATCAAACTGGGAAGCAGCACACCCGAGGCTGTTGGGAGGCCTGGGGTAAGCACAGGAGCTGCCAGTTCTCACAGGCCAGGATCTCCTGTCTCCTCACCCCTTTGATGAAAGCTGAGCAAAGTCTGGGGAATTTTTCTTGCAGACAGTCTACATAATCCTGTTTCTGTTACTTGAAGGAGCAAGACTGTTAACCTGGAATCACACCGTGAGAAAGATTACCAGACAATGTTGCTACAGGCTCTGTAACTGAAGTTACAGCCCACGTGACAGTGCCCCCAACACCGTGAGGTGCAAGACCCTACCAACACACGGCAGGGATGCTCTGCTCCTGGAAACCCGAGAAACGCTGCTGGATGCCCACTCGGTCCTGAAGACGTACTGGAAAGCACCACCAAGACAATATGGAAACCTTATCCCCTTTCACTGGACAGCTGTAACTGTCTTCAGGGTTTCAACGCATCATCTGGGCATTTGGACAAGTGCAACTGCAAGTCTGATACCAACAGTAGAAGGAAGAAAAAAAATATTAAAAAAAAGATCTAAGAAAGGTCAAATTAATAACTCTCAATCTCTCAGAAGGCCACTTCCAGCAGGAGACTGACATAGGAATCTTTCCATCAGCTCTTAGGATTGAATATTTTCACATGTTCAGCACTCTGACATGCTTTGCCATGAACATATAAACAAAGATAATGAACATTTCTTTTTTAGCAATAACTATACTAAAGATGTTGGGAAGATCTCAGCATTTGAAATGGTATCTGTGAATCACCCAAAGGCTAAAGGAAACCCACCCTCCTCTCAGATGTACATTTTTAACCTACATAATGTTCTGAGAACTTCTCAAATGCCATGGCTGTGCTATTACCATGTATCAAGGGCATTTACTATGGCACTCAGAAACTAAGGGGTTTTTTTTCACATCTTCCCTACCTACTGAAATGGATGGGTATTTCAAAGGCAAAGAATCTAACCCCAAGTAAAGGCAGCACAAAACAGCAGTGCACACATTAATAGTGGCTGTTAAGTTCTTAACTAGTCTAAAACAAAAGCTTCACAGTATCTACCCACAGAGCTGCACGTGGGTAGAAATCTCTGAGCCAGCGTGAATCATTAGAACATTTAAAACTGGAAAATATGTAAGATAATAAAAAGTTCCTGAAAATAGAAAGCTAAATACATACCCTGACATGCAAACTTAAACCACAAATATCTCATTCTGAAATTGAAGTATTCACTCTCCTATCTCTGTGATCTTTCTTCCCTTCCTCCAAATCATCCCCTTACAGTTCCCGAAGCCCTGATCAGCAGAAATGATCTGACAGTGTTCCATGTTGCAGAGGAACCCTAGGACCTGTTCTCACCATCTGCTAAATCAAGATGTTTCCGAGTAAAGTTTAAACATTCTCAAGTTCACTACACTGCTGACAGCAGGCAGAAGAGAAGGAATAAAAGGGAGGAGAGGGAAGAGAGCCACTCCTTTTCCAACAAACCTCCCTTTTAAAAAGGCAGTGAACAGTTACTCTTCAAGATCTGCTCATTTAGTGACAAACACATGCAAGATGTACTCCAACAAAAACTAGTCTGTGTCTGCTTTTCAGATGTCTAGCAATTCTAGTTCACAACTTGTCCATCTGAAATAGGGAAAACTGTCTCATTAGCACAGACTCATTCAGCCAGGTGATGACTGCAACATTATGACACATCACTGGCATTCCTGAAATCCCCTTCCCTACGTGGCAAAAAACAGTTAAAACCAAGTAACAGCTTGCTATGTACAACACTGAAAAAAATCAAGTCTCTTTAGGGCTTAATCTCTGACCCAGAACATTTTAATAAGCAAATCTGACAGCAATAAATTGCAGTTGGTTCTGTGGTTTAATAGATAAAAAAACTTGATCTGTGGAGATCAGAATTACTAAAAATGCTGCTAGATAATAGTTTTTAAAGGTATATTTCTAAAATGGGAAGAAAGATGCCTATGGCTCAGCTTCACAAGAACCTCAAAGCACAACAGCTAGCATCGACTAACTACTGCAGCCTAACAGGACAGTGCTGACAGAGCACTGGAGTCTCATATCCAAAGCCTTACGCCACTAAAATGTCTTCAAATTAGGTGCTGCAACATTTATGTTTTAACTGCATGACCCATACAGTGCTAAAATCATACTGAATAACATTTCCTCAAAAATATACAGGTGAGGTGTCAGTTGTGTGACACAAAGTAAGTCCTACAAATTATGTACAGTCTTCTCTTAAAAAACAAAACACCAGTCAGCAGAACAGTAAGAAAGGAGTAAGTTTCTCCCATGTAACAACTCAAAAGGTTAGTCAGAACTACAGACAGACACTCATGTCTGCTCAAAATCCATGACTTAGGATTCTCACGAGGGCAGAAGGGTCCAGTTCTTTAAGCCAACTGCCTGGCTTGTTTCCTTTTAGAACAGCTGCTGAACGAGCAGTCACACACATATTTCCTATAAAATTAGTTAGCCCAAAGTCAGGTGTTCAGCCTTTCAGGACAATGCAGCCTGAAGAAACACAGAGCTGAGATTTCAGGCCAAATGTGATGCAGCTCAGCAAAGTTAAGAAAAACCCATGGACAAGTGGATACAGTGGGGGGTCTTTGGAACGGACCTGCCGAAGGGCTATGGTAGTTATTTACACCATCTCTTGAATCCTTCCCCAGCTGAAGGGTTTCTTTCCTTTCTTTGAAAAATCCACTTCATTGCAGATTTCAATAGGCTCTTGCTGTTGTCTAGGCTTGTAAAAAGAATTCTTTGTTCTTGTCTCTGAGAATTTCTCAATGTCCTCCTCTTCACCAAAATGCCAAGCTGTTCTATGGCTCTGTGAGCTTTTCAAGGCAAGCAGGTGTGTCCTTATCCATGAACTGACTCTTGACCCATTGAAGTCAAGACATAAATGGTAATAAGAAGCTGTTTTGCATACTCTTAAAACACCCCTCTGACAGCCTATCAGGCAAAGCTCATCCCTTGTCCACATTAAGGCAAACTTATTCTGTCCTATAACCAAATTCCCCTCCCTCCTCAAATAAATCTATTTCACTGATGTCTTTGGGAGGGGTGAGGCGTTTGTTTTGGGTTTTGGTTTTTTTTTTTTTCCCCCTTTCCAATAAGAGGTTGATATTCTCACCAAATACCCAGCTATGTCTTTCAGAATTAACATCAGAGAAGAGAAAAAAAGAGAAAAAAAAAAAAAAAGAAAGAAAGAAGCAGGATCTAGCATGTGCTGATCAGCACAACCCAGAGGTTTGTAGCTGTTCCTTGCTTGGAATGGTACAGCCACACAGTTTGAAAACCCGCAGCTTCAATATCCAGAGTAATCCTCCCTCTACCTGCTAACTGGCTGGACTGGGCTCAGGGGAGATGATCTCTCTCTCTACAAGCACCTAAAAGGAGGATGTAGCAAGGTGGGGGTCAGTCTGTTCTCCTACCAAATCACCACTTCCACAAAGGTCTTGTGGAGAGCTTTCTGCTCTTCTGTGCTCTCTGTACCAGAGATACAATCCTGCAAGGACAGCTGCAAAAATGCCCTCTAGATCTTTGCCACATAAAGGTTACCTTCAGTCTTTCTGTAAATGATATTGCTGGATCATTTTAGAATTTTAGAACCCAATTTCCACCTCAGAAGAAAAACAGTAACATTGCTAAAAGAGCAATTCTGCTACCAACAGCAACAATCCCTGTGCTTTCAAATGCTAGAAAGAGAAGGAAACTTTGAAACTGGAATAAGATTCCTTGTACTTCCTGAATATGAGTTCAGAAAAAGTTAACACATAGAAAATGTGCCTTATGTTCAGCCATGAAAGCTGAAGATAGCCCACAGAATAGTTTTAGTGTAAGAGATGGCTAAGCCCATGTCAAGGTCAGCCCGGCTCCCCCACAGCCTGAGAGTTGTTACCAGTTACCCACGTGATTAAGTTTATCCAAACAAGAATCTCACTCTTGTGCAAACAATATTAATAAAGTGCCAGTAGTATTGCAGATCAATCAGTAAAGTGAAAACTAAAACCAGTCCATAACCATGCGTCATAGCTTTAAGGATCCTGTGAAAAATGTGCATTTCCTGGAGACCACAAGCTTTGGTTTTGTCAACGATAAAAAAACCCCAAACCACAAACACAGAAGATTTACCCACATAAGTTAACACAGAATTCAGGTCTATGTTTCCTGCAGTGCACACTGCCCTGTGGCTTTTCCAGGGTCCCACACGTCAATCCACAAAATCTTTAATATAGTAAGAGATACAAAACAACAGCAGATGTGTTCAACATAATGCAGGATGAGCAGGCAGTGGTTTTGCACAGAGAGCAGTGACTGATAGGGTAGCCCAGCACTTGACAATCCCTTGTTAAAACTTGTGTTGTCACATCTTCCACTGTACTTCTGCAATGCAGATGAAAGGGTCTTTCAAGTCATTAAATTTGTCCCACATCCCTTTTTTATTTCAAGAACTTACTTAAGCTTGAAACTCATCTACTACTTACATTTACAAGCACTCTGGACTTTGCTTTCAAGCTTTACACACGTTTCCTTCTGATTGTGCAACCAGTCACAGCTCTTGCCAACAACATTAAACTCACACCCACATAGAGTTACTTTGGGCAGGGAGTATTTCATACTTGTGTCTGGCTTCTGGATCAGCATCCCTTCCCTAGTCCAGCATTCAACCAAGAAGTTACAGTTTAGCTCAAAAACTGAGGCTGTCAGGTGGCCTGTCTGGGCTCTTTAAGCGTGTTAATTCTGTAACAGCCTCTGGTCTGATCTCTGGACACAGACAACAGGAATACTTGCAAGGCACCAAGGACAATGGGGCTTTGTTCCATGAGACACAGGAATTATCAAAACCCCAAACAAAACCTGTTACCCTTTTTTTTTTTGTTTGTTTAGTACAGTAATTTAGGCCAAGCTGTGAAAAAGACTTAGGGCCTCTTTATACTACAAATATATGAAAACTTAAAAGCTCACATTTGTATCATGTTTCTGAAAACAAAACAAAACAAACACAAACCTAACAAGGAAAGAAGTTCTGGGCTTTTTTTTTTCCTAGCAGAAACATTACCCAGAGTGGGCAAAAAAATACCTTGTAGTTTTTCTGGCCAGTAAGAAACCACAACAGATGCAGGCGACAGCTTTCTAGAGTCCAGTAAGAGATTCATCCGCACACAGATAATAAAACTTCAGCTCTCAGATGAGATGAATTCAATGACAATGTCCAAAACATGCTACAGAAATCTAGTTCTGACTTAAATTAAAAACAGGCCTATAATCCCCCTGCGTTCACCTGGAGATGGGTTAAGCCGAGACAGAAACAAGTTTAACTGGTTCATGGTGTTTCTCTGGTCTAGGTCTTCTCCATAACTGAGTTAGCACCACGGTGCACCCAATAGGTGCAGCTTGCACCTGCACACTGGAGGCACGTGGGGCCACGATCTGGGCCCGTACAATCACCTCCTTCCTTTAAAAGGGAAGGGAGGTGTGCAGGCATGGGAGGAGGTGCTGCCTGCTCCAGTGGCTCTATCAGCCTGAGCTTCTACAAATACTGTGCAGAGCACCCAAGAGACACAGAAAGATGAATCAAAGAACCACCTTTTTCCTGAAGAAACCTATCTTTGCTCAGGCAAGTAGAAATGCAGTGGAATCTGTGACCTGGGCTACAGCAGTCAGAGATATATTTTAACACAAGTATATGACAGTTCATTTATTAGACCACTAATCTCAAGCTTCAAGCTAATTAACCCTATCCACCTTCAGGATTTCTTATAGGCTACAAAACTTCATAGTATGAATACATACACTGAATGTTTTTTTTTTTTA
>JANHGN010011173.1:59394-70974 GCA_024605025.1 Megaceryle maxima
ATACATACACTGAATGTTTTTTTTTTTTAAATTATAATTATTCTTTTCCATGGACCACATGGTAAAGTCTCTTCCAGGGCATTAAAGTTTTGATGTAAAAGCACCCCTCCTGAACAGTGCACCAGGCACCTCAAAGCTTTCACTCCTGCTAAGATGAGGCACGACCACTCGGATTACTCCATTCCTGTAGAAATGAGAAGTCTGCTTCTGTGAAAAAGTCAGCTGAGCATCACAGTACAAAACAGAAAAAAAATGAACAGAACAAAAGCCCAAGGTCTCTTATGTTCTCAAATTATTTACATGGTCAAATGTAAGAGAGATCATTTACCTGCATATTTTGTGGTATTGGTTTCATCCATAGACCAGAAGCAGTGATCAAAGGCAAACACCTGTAGCAGCACATAGAGAGACAAATTAGGAATTCTGGCTACAAGACATTTCCCTTAAAGCAGTACAAATCCACATCTGTTTAACTGCAGCTCTGCTCTACTGTTTCTATGGACCTAAATCAGAACTGTAAAAAGGCTTCATCAGCAGGAATATACTTTTCAGAAATCTTGAGAGCCACAAAAGTGCAAGAATAGTTTCTTATCTGTACTGTACACAACACAAAATACTGCTAACTGTACCCCTTAATACAGATTGCAAACCACAGCCAAAACCCACGAATTAGCTCCGCTCTTCTCCAGGCACTGATGCTGACAGGTTTCTGCCAATAGTAATGAAACAGCACAGAAAGGATTCAACATACAGAACTCGATGACTATTCAGCAGACATCAATACCAAACACACAGAATTTTTACCATGGGTTGAACTTGGAATGCTCAAACAAGAGCCTTCGTACTTACAGTCCTTAACAAGCTAGTAAATAATATGAGACTACCTGCCTAGACCAAGAGTATGGACTGGATCTCAGGAGAGGAAGCTCAAAAACTACAAATAGAAAATGTAGCTCTATGAGACAAACAGGCTATCAGAGCCTGCTCTAATGAAAAGGCTTCGTATCATTTCAGTCGAGAGTTCTAGCTGGGTAGAAATCAAATGAGCTTTGATATTGTGCTCAGCGGGCTTGTAGACCTGGAACGGTGTCCTGGAAAACCACTTAACACGTCTGGATTTGATCCAAGTTACTTTTTCTGCACATCTGAGAACATCATGGTATAGACACTGTCAAAACAACAGCTTTACATTGCCCCAAACGCACCCTAAGCTTCAGTGTATTTTCCACATTTTGCCCTGGTAAGCTGACTGTGGATGAATTAATGATACAGATATTATTTATTTTTTAGGTCCCAAGATTTGGGAAAAAACACACAACCAGCCTTCTTAATTAAGGCTCTGCCTGAGCCAAGATTTTCTTTGCCTGATCTTCCAAGAGCTCTCTCCTTAGTGGGACAAACCATGCAGTTAACACAGCCACAGGCTCTCTTAATAGAAACGCCAAACGCCCTGCGAGACAAACTCTGAAGTGAGGAAGAAGATGGATCTTTTCCTTTCAGCTTTTGGGGATGCAGAACATCCTGGATTCCCTGCTATTGCAGGATCTATTGCTATGCAATCTAAACTAGAGATATATTGTAACCTAACTCTTCCCAAAGCATCTGTTGCTGCAAGTATTTCAGAAGGACAGAGCCAGGTAGCACAGTAACTGTACCTGCTCCTCCCCTTTCCCCCCAACTTAGTGCAAAACACATCAAAAGGCCTGAGAGAAGACTCGATACTGAGACAACACTTTCTTCATGACAGTGAAATTCTGGATTCTGGAATTCCAGAAGGGAAAACAAACAAACAAACCCCTAATAATAATCTAATAGGGAGGTCTGAGTCAGAGACAACTTCACGAGTCAGGGTGTTGCATGATGTGACTGAGTCAAAGATGCAGTTTTGCCACTAAACCGCAAGCAAAATTCAGCAGTTACTTCACCTTCTCTTCCGACCGCCTCCTAAGTAGGAGGCATTTTAAATCACTTCTGTGCATTTGGTCATCATGCTTCAAATCTAAGCATAAAGAACTCAGTCATCCACTTTTCAAGTCCAAGAACTACTGTTTCTCTTCTCACGTTGCACTTCGACTTGGTAACAATACCTAATCTACTGGTGATCAAATGGCAAACAGTTCAATTACAAAAATCCCCAGTTGTAAGGATCTGAATGTCCCTGATTCCCATTCTTCCCCCTTGAAGCTAAGTGTTTATCTGCAGTGGATCACACAGCCCAGTTAAAAAGGTTACCCAGCTACACATGCTCATGTGTAATGACTTAAATGTCAATACAGCAGTACTGCAGGCCAATTTAATCTATTGTCCTGCACATTTTCCCCTTGGTTAACATGGAAAATCACGACAGGATTATTCAATGACTCCTAATTTAAACATTGATCTTGCAAAGAGACTTTAAAAACTAAAGTATGTGCTTTTCAGCAAAGTGTTTCCGGTAGAAAAGCAGTTTTGATTTGTTTTTTAAAAAGGTAAAAATTGGTCGGACTGATTTTTAGAAGTTCAAAAATTATTATGCAATAGGAAGAGAAACTGTCTCAAGATAAAACTAATGTAAATAGAGCATTTTAATATGTTTTCATAGCACACATCATAAAACCAGGACACGGCCTTAGTCTATTTATAAAATCTGTTCCAGAAAATTGCCAAATCCTTCTAACAGAAGTAACAAGATTACTTAAAAAAAAAAAAGGTCAGGCAAAAAAAGTGGGAACTGCTGGGGCATGTACTATCTGCAAACCATGCAGAGCAGCTGCAGTACAACTCCCCTCTCCATTAGAACAGGCAGGCAAACATTTAAAATTTACTTTGATGGGTGATGACAAAACAGCAGCCTTGAACATTCCCAGCAATGATAATTTCAGGAAGCACCCAACCAAAGCTGATTTCTGGAGAACTCGGACCTTTGGGAAAACAGATTCCAAATGCAAGAGTTAAGGGAGTAAGAAGAGCAAGTGAGGCTCTTCCACATGTGTGTAAGGAAGGCATTTCACAAGAAGTTCTTGTACGACAGTGTCTTTCCTAAGAGTGACCCTTTGGATCATCTTTTTTGTACAAAGATGACTTGCTAGTTTGCATTTTCCTGACATCCAGTGCAGGAACTGCAGGACATGCAGCCCCAAGAGCAGCACGCAAGCGTACCTGGGGTCAACATACAGAACCTATGGTATGATGAAGAAAAAAGCCCCTGTAAGTCTCATCTAAGGTGATCCCTTCCTTCTCTCACCTTCGCTGATTGCTCTTCCTTGAAAACAAAAATGATACTACTTTTGCTTTTGATAGGAATATGCAAAATAATTTTTTCTCATTAATTTTTTCTCCCCAAGATCCATTACCCTGAAGAAGGTATTAAACCCTCTGCCAATGTGACAAAAATATGAATATTATCAGAAGTTAATGATAAAGCCTCAGGCTCAATGGTCAATACTCAAACTGGGCACTACTGGGCACTGAAAATACCTATTTACCTTAAGAAAGCAAAATATCTTTACCAAATTAAAGCTCTATCAACAAACTATATCAAAAGCACTACTGAAATGTATTTGAACAAATGCAAGCACCCTCTATGAAGTGACTAACTAAATTTTGAAGAATCTATTCCATTTGGGTGCTTTAACATTAAAAGGAAAATGGTAAAAAATTTCTGTTTGAAACTCAGTTTAAAATTGCTAGCACCAAGATTTCCTGAACTTTCAGTTTTTCTCCTACACATTTTGAGTAAGTCTCTGTTACTATATGGACAAGTATTTCTGCTTTCCTGCTGCTCTGATGGCAATTCCACAGGCACTGCACCAGGAAGCTTCATGTATTTTCAGAAGCTAAGCAAAGTGGGAAAACCACCCAAGACAGGTGTGCACCTACTTCAAGTGTCTGCACAGGCTGGCATTTGACCACAAGCAGATGTACATTCAGACAGGCGTTGGCCAGTTCTCACAACAGGATCCAAAAGAATTCTAGGCTTTTAAAGTAGAGAGGGAACTAACCTTACAGAGGGAACTAAGCCTTACAATTTGCTTATTTTTGCAAGATTCTATACCTCATACTTCATCCTAGCATCTAAAAAAGAAAATCAGATAAAAGGAAGCTGCCAAGAACCTCTCGCACTATGGCAGTAGCTTCTAAACCAAAAGCTTTGAGTGGAGCTAAGGGACCAACAGGGTGAGGTTTTATCCCCAGCTCTATCATTCCAGCATTTGACATCACACAGTATTTTCAGCCTGAGTGGTATGACAGCTGTCAAAAAGCTTGGACATTGCCTTTTAGACATCCAGTCACATAACAAACAGAGCTACAAGTAGTGGAACATGACTCACAAGATCTTGCACAATTGCAAGCCCAGAGTAAAAGTAAGCCTATGAGCTTGAGTATGTACTCACTGTATATTTGTTATAAGAATTTTATCTCACACACATTACAGCAAAAAAATATATAAAAACTGCAAGTTATGGAAAAGAATTAGCTGGGAAGTGATAGATCCTGGTACTACTGTACCCAGAGCCATTGTAAGTGTGCACATTACCTGAGGTAACAGAGTTACGGAGGACATCTCCACGTGATGGAGAATGACACTCGAGTGTTAATAACTCTTAGAAATTAAACAAAAGACTTGTTCTAGGAACCACAAAGTCTAAGTAAAGAAAAGATACCTTTGATACAAGACTTCTCCAGCAAACGCCTACAGCAGTTTAGGACAGTTATTGGTTATTCTTTTGCTAAGGAGGCAGCTACAGGTCATGGCTTCTGCAGCAAAACAAACTTGGGTGGTGCAGGTCCATGCATCCATCTCAGTGAAAAATCTGGAGTTCTGTCTCAAACTCACCTGTACCTGTGGCTTAAAGGGAGACTGCAGATTTTAAACTAGAAAAGCCACTGTGCTCAGCTGCTGCGTAGCAGGAACTGCTCACAAAATCAGAAAAGGCAGCCAAGGGGTATTCACATTTGAAATAGCCAAAAGAAGATTCTACAGAACTCATTTCTATTAAAGCTCCTGATCAATAGCTTGAGGAATTACTAATTTTAAGGGTTTATGAACACCAGTACACTTACATGAACTGCTTACAGGTAATGAGTACCATATCCAATATCCAACTGCTTGCCAGATTAAACCAAAAGACATAATTAGTTTAGAAAGGAGCCTAATTTCACATTCATTATTAGTGGTTTTGAAGCCTAATCCTCTGTAGAGACCAGACAGAGTCTGGGGCTTCCAGCATTTAGGAACACATTACCCAGACTGAACATAATCCCTAACACTGTCTATGTAGCTATAAAATACTCCTGTAATTCATATGCATAGCTCATGTTTAGTAGCCATTTCCACCTGACTGATAGATGGCCAATTAATTGTGTTTTGTTTTTACAGGAAAAAAAAAAAAAGTTATGCTGGAGAGGTGCAGATTTTACCCAGAGGGCTCTTGATGAAGCAGACTCAGTCTGACAGGTAGGGTGACTTACAGGGCTACCTGGCTGCAAAAAAACAAAGCAAGGGTGAACTGAGTGAGGGAAATCTCCATTCACCAGGCAGCTGCGCCTACATCCCTATTACAACTGCTGATGGAGGTAAGTGATAAAGGACAACATTAGGAAATGGCACAGTCCACACCAGTAAGCTTAATGTAAACAGAAGCCATTAAAGAACTGAAAAAAAAGAAGCTGGTCTCTGTATGACAAGCACAAGACCTGCCACAGGCCTAACAAAGTACAGACAGATCTGAATGCAGCCAAGAGCACAGCTCAAGTCTCAGCTCAGAACAGCCACTTTAACAGTAATATACTTAAACACAGTGTTTGCAGAAATAGCAAAACACCCCAAAAGCCTCATGTAACTTTTCCTACCACAGCTTCACAGCTACCAAGATGAATTAGTATCACAATTCATCCATGGCTGATGATAAACTAGTTTATTAAAGAAGAGAGAAAGAAGCTTCCAATATTTATGAAATTACATTTAAAAAAACACCCCACAACTAATTTGAAGATCAAGTGCCTGTAACACCAATAAAAGCATATACATCAAGAAGCATCCAAATCTCGTACGGCATCTTTCCAGACTCAGAGAGGCTATTTCCACTGATGGTGAGAACCCTTTTCTGTCTCAAACGGATCAATGTTTCACACAGCAGTGTGATTTTGACATCCCAGCTTAAGGATGGGAATGCCCATCTAAGCACACCTAACAATAATGTGGCACATATGCACAAGCCTGAAGCTGTTATGTTTCTGTCAAAGAAATGCAAGTCCATAATTAAGCTCTTACATAATGTCAAGAAAACCTTTATCTGCCTATAATGGAACATGAAGGACCCACTACAGAAAATGAAGGCTCATATAAGAAAGCTTTTGTGAAGTTACTACAACAGAAAGGTGGTTTGTTTGCTTTTTTAAAAAAATAAATTAATAATGATCCGACTCTTTTGTGTTAAATAAATTAACTGGGATTCATAGAAGAGCTTTATTAAATGCTTTGCAAAAAAAATGAGAAGCCAAACCCCATCATTTTAAGAAATTCAGTCAGAGGGGAAAAAAAAAAAAAATAAAATCAGCAGAGCATACCATTTTAAACTCTAATATCAGTATTAGTCATTTTTACCAGCAGTCACCTTAAATTACATATTTTTTTTCATTTGTTTTTTCAAATATGATCATTTCAATTCATGTTAAAAGAATTTGTTCCATTATTCCCTGCCTGTTAGGAATAGTATCGATCACTTACTGAGAAGTTGTCTTCTGACACTTAAAATTAATCACAACAATATACACACGTACATAAAATAGCTGTCTGAACTAAAGAGTGCACAGATTGCCATATAAACCACAGATCAACATCCACCCCAGTTTCTATTCCCAGAAGGTGTACAGAATGCTCTGCTACACCTGCAGAAGTCACATCAGACTTGCAGACATTGTTCTTGAAGATCTACTAATCAGAATAATGTAAAATAAAACCTTAATCAGAGCTACCTATAGCTTCCTGCTGTAAAAAGTAAAATCCAACAGAAAGGATAAAATTATCATTGAATTGCTGAAGCAAAATACAGTGTTTTGCATGTGCTGACAAGACTTTTTCACACAGTCCTTTTACTTTCTCTTTGCTACCAGCCCTGCACTAGTACTGTAACTGTCACCCCAGTTGAGGCTCCTCTCTATCCAACCAGGTACATAACACTCTCCCTCCCACAGATAACCTTTCCTAGGTGAATTCCAGTGTGCTGTGGCCACTTTTACACAAGTTATTAATTCCTGAATATCATCAAGTTACAAACAAGACCAGTTTACTTCTTACTAGATGTATTTTGCCATGTTTTAAAAAGAATACTTTAACTTTTAAGCAGAATTATGTGCAATGAAATGTTTTATCCACAATACTTATTTACTATTTCAAATGTTTTTAAGAATGCATTAAAACCATGGCTTATTCTGGTCACAATTTCAACAAGTCCTGTGCCTTGCCTACATGTCAGTTGGATTAAAATGCGTTCCTCTGGAATTATCAAGTCTTTAGCTTAGAAGTATTAAGAATAGATTTTTTCAATGTATTTTCCTTTATCAAAGCTGTACTGATCACGTACTACAGCAACACACCCAATACTTTCAAGCAGGTACAAATGCAAAGAGACAAACTACTCACCTTAGGTGGTTTCCTAGATGGTTGGCAAAAAAAAAAAAGCCAGCAACAATGACGAGAAGTGGGAATTCACCAATCGCATCAAGGGAAGGGTGCAAAGAAAAAAAAACAAAAACAAAGTCAGTGTACATCATTACTATAACCTGAACTCTTTTGTAATCCACAATGTATTTTAAGAATAACCAGATCAGAAGATCTGGTTGCATGATAAACGCAGATTTTTTTTAACCAGTAATTACTTTATTGATAGAATTCACACACAACTCCCAGTGAATAGTGTCAGAAATAAAACAGATGACAAACCCTCAAACTAAAGACACCAGCTTGGAGTCTTCAACTTGTCCTTAAATGCCCTAATGCTTGTGCTGGCAGTCATGTGGCCATGTAGTAAATTAAATCAATTTGGGTCTTTTTTTTTTGGTGGGATTGGTTTCAAGTGATACTGCTGCCTCAGTGTGCTGCCCTACGCTCACCAATGCCAAGGCAAGAGGGGAGGTGAAAACACAGTGCAGAATTAGGCTGGCTTGGACTATTCATGAAAACTACAACCTCAGGCGGAGGTTTAAATTGTGTAATAAAATAAGCCTGAAGTGATACACAGAATAAATTTCCATTTATTCTTCACATCAAGAAAAAAAGCATACAAATGTAGATGAAGAGGAAAAAACTCAACCAGAAAGGTCTACAGACAGCACGGCACAAGCAGAGAACACAGCAAGGTCTGCAAGATAAGGATAAGGATGAAAGGTCTCTATCTAGCCAGCAAGACACACTACACAAAATTCAAAGACAAAGAAGCTACAGTCCCAGTGCAGAAACACACGAGACCATGTCGTGCTTTCATCCACCAGGCTACACACATACTAACTCCACCAAGTCAGGGGAAAACAAAATAAAAATAACTAACACTCGGAGCTGTTTTCCTAGCAACCCACAATATGATGGCTCAGCAAAAAAAACCCTGAAGAGATGCAAAACCACTAACACATCTTACACAATCTTTTCTGCCTGCTCTCAGCTCGTACCTTAGATGACATGTCTGCCTAAACCAGAAGTTCCATAGCTGGCCCATGGTGCTGGTATAATGCAAACATACTTTGCATCTGAGCCAAACCACTCGCTGCAGCTTTACCCTTTCATCATTGGTGGTTCCACTGGCTCAATTTGCAGCCAGCTGGTGTCCAGGGGGCTCAGAACTCACACAGAATGCATTCTAGTTGAAAAATCCATTTACCTGTACCTCATATTTTTCACTTCAATCAATTTTCAGATGTGATCAAACACAAATGTTATCAGCAATTGCTGGGACTCTGGCTCTGCAAGCTCCAAAACTTCCAATTCCTACTTGGAAGTGAAGTTCCTATCGAAGGAAGCCTTCTAAAGTTTTTTTGAAAGCTTTTAAATATATGAATATCTTGAAAAATTATTCCAGAATAAGTTAGCTTTCCTAGGAAATTCCTGACAGACTGCTGTACAGGTTCAGCAGAAGCACTAAACAGTTTAACTGAAGTAAAAACCAACAAAGTTTATCAACTGGCTTTTTTTGTTTGGTTGGTTTTTGTTGGTTTTGTTTGGTTTTGGGTTGTTGTTTGTTGGGTTTTTTGTTTTGTTTTGTTTTGGGGGGGTTGTGGTTTGTTTTCTGGTGTTTTGTTGTTGTTGTTTCTGAGATCATTCTTCTAAGAATTGGAACAGAACATTGCTGAAGTAAATGGTTTGACACATTTCTTAAGATATTTACTTAAGCAATGTAAGCCACTACCTTTTAGGAAGTTTCCTCTTATTTTCCTCTGATGCCCACTTTAAGAAAAGCAGAATAGCAATTTTCTTCTCCACTGGTAGACAGTAGAGCTTCCCAGCCAGAAGGAAGTTCTCCTGGATTTCAAAGCAGAAGGAGCTGCAGCTTCCTACTGTGTCTTCCATTCTCCTGCTCCAAACTCTTTGGCTATTAAGACCAAACCAGTGACTCCACGAGCCACCCGCTAGCATCAATGTCAGTGTCAATGCCAAAAATCAGGTGGAACGTCCGAATGAGAACAGAATCTCCCCTGAAGTGGGCAGCTCAGCAAGTTACCAAACCTTGTAAAGCATCTGCACAACAGCAGGTTTTGGTTTAACCTGACGAAAGGAGTCTTCTATCTGCACACTCAGATACAAGAATGTTTTCTCACATGCCCGTAACTCAAAACCAAGGTAAGTAGCACCAAAAGACTGAAAAAACATTCTCACAGGTCAGACATGAATTTCAATGACCACAAAGCCCACTGAGCTTCTGAACTTCCTCCTGCCTTTCTCCTTAAGCCACTGTAACTTTAGTAAAATATCACTAGAATATTTCTCTAACTACTGAGCAGTATGTCTGCTGAAGGTACCTACTCGGGCTCTATCTTTCACAACTGCACCTAGTGTCTCCTGTCCTGCTTGGTTAACACACATCAAGACTACACAATGCAAAGCTACCTCAGATTTTTATTCAGAACAAGAGAACAAAATTCTATAAAGCTTTGTGCTAATGCAAACTTCCCCCTCTTTCTTTTGCTAAAACTAAACTCATAATACTTCTCACATTTGCTAAGAGAAGTGATTATCAAACCATCCATTCCCAGGTTCTATGTTAGCACATGAGTGAGAGAGAAGTCTTCCTGACTGCATCCACATTTTCCCTGTACCATCTATTCACTGCCTGTGCCAGCACACGAGTGAGCTTTGCCAGTAGTTTAACAACAAAGGCTGTTTCTTCTTTCTTTTTTTAACTAACTACACTATTTTACAGGAGCCTCCTTTTGTCACATAAAATATCGACCTCTGCTGCCATTACATATTCTGATCAGACAACTAGCACCATGCAGGAGGAATCAACAGAAGATGTGCTTGCAGTTTGAGCACAGAGAAGCACGTGATACTGTCACTTTGAAGAGTTAATCCTTTTCAGATCTACCTCTATTTTGTGTCCCTTAGGAAGTGTTGTCAGCATTCCCAACCAAATGTCACTTCTACCAGCGGGAAAATGCATTAGACAAAATCAGAACAAAAAACAACGCACAACCCACAAACAAAGCAGAATCGCTTTCTCCCCATTCCATATAGTGGGGTTTCACCACCCCACCCACATTCAAGGAAATCACCTTCAGCAGGGACAAGGTCCATTCAAAACCAAGAACATAGGTGTAAAACCAGGTGCTCCACACTGAAGAAGACAGAGGAACAAGGCATCTTTGAAAGGCAGGTCTTAGATTCTTTGGAACAACATCCCCACAGCCCATTTCATCTCCAATTTGGCTGTGATGAGAAGCCAAGTGGGTCACAATTGTACTATAATTATTTCACATTTTGGAAAGTCTTTGGTAGATTCTTTTCCTTTCTCACCATCAGTTAATGAAGATGAAGCAATAATAACCAGCTGTGTCAAGTAACCACACGTAGCATCTATGGCTCATGATGAATGAGCCACATGGCTCTGCAGCTTGTTCTTCTACACTGACCACACCAGAAACCATCTAAGACACCAAGTTTGAAATACCTTCTTGCTCTCGTCACATGTGTAACCACAGCAAATTAACAGCGCTCGCTGTTTTCCAAATACATAATTGTTTACATGTCATAGCCACATAGTGATGTGATCCTCAGGATCACTGCTCAAAACAATTACTACAAGCAACTACATTATATTAGAAAAAGGAGAAGAGTCTTCTTTCCTCTGTAAGCATAAAGATGAGCAAGTTGAAAAGATCATCATGGTAGATAAAACCAGTATTTCTACATTCCACTGCTCCAGCATCAGCATCTCTGGAATCTAAAGACCAGCTGTTCAAAACTAACATAGTATTCTTTGGGTGTTTTTAAATTTTATTTTGTTTTTAAATCAGGCTGCCTTACTGTCAGGGTCCTTTGACCTGTAACAGCCGCTCTCTGTTAACCCCCCAACAAGGGGAAGGGAATGAGGCAGAGAGACACAGTGACTG
>JANHGN010011173.1:71074-87527 GCA_024605025.1 Megaceryle maxima
GCAGCCACTGCCTGGGAAAACAGGCTGCTAACTTCAGAAAGTGCAGTTAGTTAAAAGAACTGAGATGAAAAGTAAAAATCACTCAGAGTTAGGTCTGTTCTCACTCAAACCAGGACACTCACAGTTCAGGCTGAGAACATCACCAGCAGTGTGCGCTTGCCTCACTCACAGGCAGAGTGCAAGGGAACAGACCAGTGACAGGAGCACTGCAATGGCTGCACCTGGCTTTACTGGATCGAGGTAACTGCCTTGCTGGTTTATCCGTGTATATAAGGCTGTCAGAGCAGCTGCAGCAGCAACAGCAGACATTCAGCACTCCTAACACCAGACAACGTAAATTATGTAGAAGCAAAGAGTTAAGTTTCTCCTCTCATTCACAGTAAGATCACACAGCTCTAGGACCCTTCGTTATCTCGTGGTTTATCAGTGCAGGCTGTTACTCGCAGGCTTGATACCAAGCACCTTAAAAAGTACATCTATATATTATTAATGGACCCTTAACAAAAGCAAACTGCATACTACTGTTGGCAGTACACTGTTTTCTCTGCAAAGAGCACAGATAAAGGTCATTTATTCACCTGCTTCTCCCTTCTATTTTCTAAAAGAAGAAGATCAAAGGAAAAGGCAGGGGCAATGCCCTTAATGGGTACTGTCCCACCTCTGTGCCTGGCACCTCCTGTAGAGCCAGCTAGGGAAGCTGGTATCACAATTTGATACTAGGATTCCTGGAAGAGTTACTCTACATACCGTATGAGCCCACATACACACACAAGTAGAGATGATTAGTTAGTTTATATTTTTGCATAAGATGGGCAGCACATGCTCTCCGTTTAATCCCCCTACCCAGAAAAAGTCAGTTCTATAGACCAAAATAATCCTTTGAAGAATGGCAAAAGAAAAACATTTTAACAAGCAAAGCAATTGCAAGTGCCTGCATAATGAGGTAGCAGCTGATCATTATCAGAAACACCGGCAGCAACAGATGCAGACTGTAAAAGATATATTGCTACTGAACTCAGAATGACAAATACTGCAGTGCAAGTTAAACAAAATTGACAGTGCAGTAGCAGAGTGACTTCTGTTACACAAAAGAAACCTAGAAAATGCCTGGATATTTCACCATAACTGGGTTCCACTCCAAGAAGTTAAGTTTATTCACTACAGCAGCAACGAGCTACCAAACTGAATGCACCACAGGTTATGAAGCCAACAGAAGCTCATTAAAATAAGTGAAAGGCATCATAAACCAACACAAGCTTATTAAAATGAGAGAAGCATCACATTCTGACATTTACAATGTGGAAGAGTGACAACTTCCCTGGAACACTAGTCCCCAACTTACCTTCACTCCCAAATTCTATTTTTACTGCCCAAGGCTTTATTATTTCAATGGCAACAATTTGTTGACATGAAGTTCAAGCAGTTCTAATCTTTACACAGAAGCCTTGGTGTTCATGTAAAAACATTTTCTACCACCAGCCCAAAGAAGGGCTGATATCTGTCCCACAAGCAATGGCACACACTCAACAAACAGCAAATGAGAAAAGTTTAGAACTGTCACCACCCATAAGCAGAAAGATTAATCTCTCACTTGGCTAGAAAGTTCACAAAAAAAAGTTTACTTTGTCTACTGTCACATGTAAAATAAACCCTTTTGTAAAAAACCAATCCCTTTTCAGTTAGGCAGAAACTGACTAAAATTGTCATTCTGCTCTGCAATAGAAGAGCTCTAAGTCATCCTGTCTGCTGACATCCCCTCCAGAACCTACCCTGTTAAATAATCTACTTTCCCCAAGTCCTTCATCACAGCCATTAGAAACTTAGCCAGTATTACAGATACCGTAATGAAAACCTGCTACACCTATTACAAGTACAGCATCACCAGTCACAAGTATATTAAGCTAGTTCTCATTAACGTCCAGGCAGCCTCACAACAGAAGGCAAAGGAAAGCACGTCTACCTAATGATTCCTGCTAGTGGCAGCTATGCTACCAAGTAGTCCTGATCCTTTTATAACTGATTTTATTTTTAATAAAATTGAATGTGAAAGAATTTAAACATTTTTACTAACTAGCCAGGTGTTTATTAATGAATCAGAATGAGGAGAATGGTGAGAGGGAAAAATAATCTGGCCTCAGAACACAAGATCTCTGAGTAGTTTTCAAGGGATGATTCTTGGTCTGAATGCCATGAAACTACTATCAGGGCAAAGGCACTGTATTTCTGGAAAGTAGGTGGAAACACATTCTAAAAGTGTCCATAAAATTACTGTGGCATTTATTAGGCACCCATCATCCCTCTGTTGCATTTATTACTGGTGCTCTCGAGGAGAAAACCACCTCCAACTGGCATTTCAACTCTGTGCACAAACTCTAGTGGGACTCTCACACCCAGTCGACTTGGGTTAGCTACTCCCAGTTATTAACTACCTCTTAAATCTCCAACATCAATGGAAAATGTTCCCTTTCAATGCTATGGCTCCTTAGGAATTCATTCAGAAATGCTGCCTGTACAAACTCTCAAAACAGTAGGCTGCAGTGAAGATGCACTTTTTGCACAGGTATTGCTCAAAGCTGTCTGAAAAATACACTGCTATTTTATCACTATATACAGTATTTATTGCAAGACAGACCACCTTCAAAGGCATGTGAAGGAAATTAGAGAAGCAATAAAACATTTCATAAATTAAGTTAGAATCTGTTCGGCTGCCCGTTCAAAACTCAAGCATTACAATTTGCTACAGTTACAAACTGCAATTAGCAACTCCATCAATGAGGATCGAGACAGACCTCTGGTCAGTGGAAAGACTGTCCTGGAAAGAACTAAATCATAGGTATTAACTGAGTAACTGGATCTGAACCTTGGTTCTAACACATTACTTGTCTCTGTAAACGGAAAAAAAAAAAAAGAAAAATGAGCCTTCAGTCTGTTTCCTGGGAGGTAAGCATGTTCTTTCTTATTCAAGTCAGGACAAGGATATAGTTGAGGAATTTATAAACATACGTGTGCAAACAGTCCTGGCCACGTTTTTGGGCTGGACAATAGACAAGAACCCCCAAAGAACCCCCGAAGTCTCACTGTCACATTCCTTTACCCCCATAGGGAAATTTATCATTCAGAATTCATCTACTTTATGTTACTAATGAGATTTCAAGAGAGATGCTAATTGGGCTTGGCATCTCATTCTTTCACACAGCTCTGCAAATGTACATTAGCATTCCTTAAATGTCACCGTAGCATGAAAAAGTTGGCCAAGACTCGGCAACATTCAAAAATTACAACTTTCATTTCATCCTATCGTGGTTTTAGTGACATGACTGTTAAAGGTGAACTCATCAGAAAGAAAATACCGTTCATTAATTTGTATTCAAAAGTAAAACTTTCCCCAGGTTTGATGCCATTACACGTGAGTGTAGCAATTTCCATCACTTCGCTAAGAAGACTTTGCAGAAGAAAGTCTCTCTCAGCTTTCTGCAGCACCAGATGTTTTGGTGGCTGAGGTTACGTGATTTGCTTTTGAAGACAGTGTTAATAACCGCTACTCTTTGCCCGAAAGTGGACACTATGCGGAGAAAGACGTTGATGATTCATGGGATAAAAAAGGTTTGACTGTATGGAACAATACAGCAAGAATGTAAACTCCGATCAACGTTACATAAATAGACAAAGTGAATAAGGTCCCACGACTTGTTGCAGGATCAACACCTAAAAGTACCAAGGAGACTTTACTCTTGTACAGCACTCATACAAGTGACATCTCTTCACTGATCCTCTACAAGGCTTAAACAGTACTCTAGTAAGCCAGCGTGCCATGAAATGAACCACAAAAGTTACCCAAAGGGTAGAAAAAAATTCTTTGCAGGGTGTTCTCCAAGTTCAACAGTTAACAGAAAGAACAACTATCAAGGTAGCCAAAAATCTTCACAAAGAGAAGACACCAAACACTAAGTTAGTGGCCCTAGAAGGGAAAGGCACAACCCGAACTCATTTCTAGGACCTGAGAATAGACTGTTTCCCACAGAGAAGGGTGGCAGCTGCAATGGCACTCTCAGATTTTCCACCCGAAGGCTTCAGACAGAAGTTAGATGCCTTTCTGGTAGGCAGCAGAGAGGTAAACAAGTTACTGGGCTTCATACCTTGTCAGAGAACACATCCTATATAAGACGGTAGGCGAGATCAACAAAATTTAACATGCTCCCCATTACCCAGTGAGATGGGAATTTGCGACAATTTGTGTCCACTTTATGATACTCTGAGCCACAAATATTTCATTTTACTTTGCTGTAAAAAAAAAAGTTTACAGCAAAACTTGCAGGCAAGACCTCTCTAGCAGGCATTATGTCATGCACTTGGTAGTAATGACAACGACCTCCTCACCACATGCCATAGCGTAAGGCATAAACGAGAGGAGTCGCAAACACTTGAGATGTCTATGCAGCTACTACAGCTAGCACTGCAGAAAAAGAACAGATCCTTAAATATTCCCAGACCGAAAAATGACATACACACCTCTTGAGTACAACAAAATAGGAAGTATTTAGACCTCTAACAACAATAAGAGTCTGACATCTTTGCAGGGATAAAATAAAAATAGCAAGGATCATCTTGTGACTGGAATGTATGACATTAACAGATCACAGATTAAAAGATGCAACTGATATTTGAATCCAGTATTCTTTATCTAGATGTAATTGAATCCTGAATGAATTCATGTTCTTAAGGAACTCTGGATTTACATGCTGGAGAATAACAGAATCAAGAAAAAATGAAAAATAAAAAAAAAGTTGAAAATTAGGGACTGGAGCACTTTCCCTGCGAGATGCTGAGAGAGCTGGGGCTGTTCAGCCTGGAGAAGAGAAGGCTCAGAGGGGATCTCACCAATGCATATAAATACCCAAAGGGGCAGTGCAAAGAGGACAGCCTCTTTCCACTTGTGCCCAGTAACAGGACCAGAGGCAATGAACACAAACTGAAACGCAGGAGACTCCATCTGAACCTCAGGAAACACTTTTTCACTCTGAGGGTGACAAAGCACTGGCACAGGTTGCCCAGAGAGGTGGTGGAGCCTCCCTAGAGATATTCAGAAGGCACCTGGACATGGTCCTTGGGCAACTAGCTATAGGTGGCCCTGCTTGAGCAAGGGGATTGGACCAGCTGACATCCAGAGGTCCCTTCCAACCTCAACGCTTCTGTGAAAAATGTCAATATCCATCTTGTAAAGATAGTATGGCATAGAGCAGTAGCATGAACATTAACATAAAATAATCTGCAGGATTTGTGATTCAGAAATTTTACCATTACTATCATCCCAGACTTCTGACAATTAAAGGCAATAAAAAACACCTCACACCAGACCACGTACGTATCAGCTTCAGACAAAGAATTTTTCAGCATGAAATACAAAATCTGTGGCAGCTCAGCAACATTGAGTAGGGTTTCACACCTATTTTTATGCCCAATATTTCCTCATGTCCCCAAAAGGTACAGCCAGTTAAGAATATTACTCATTGTGGCCATCAAGTGACATCATCAGGCAAGGACTGCCATCCAGGTTTCACCTACTGATTTTCAGTGAATGGCCTTGGACAGTACTACTTCATCATCAAATTAGACAGTTTTAGTTTGATATGGCAGATAAAGGACATTTAATTTAATCTGTTTTCTTCAGTTCTAAGCAGGTGGTCACAGTGACAGTTCTGTATAGCTCCAGTGCAAATGGAAAGCTTAAAGACAAACTCTGTAAGAAAACTCAGTTAAGAGTTTTCTTAACCAGAACGGGTAAGGGAAATATTTGAATAATTCTTTTAAAAAGTTTGCATGTGCAAATAAATATCATAAATGGTTAAAGCAGACAAAGCTGATTTACTGCTGACTTTACACAGAAATTCTGTCTACGAAGCTAAGCAAAGACAGATACAGCTTTGAAGTTCCTCAGTGGGGAATAAGTCCACAGCTAAATGCAGCAATTAGGGCTAATCATTCAAACTTAGAATGGAGGCATAATTTATAATTATTAGTTTTGTTACAATAGACTTCATTTTTACAATGCACACAACCCAGTTGTCCCCTGTCCCATAAGAATTGCAATTTATTTAAAGACAATTGTAAGTCAAAAGTAAAATGCCAGCTGAAGTGTTACAAGCAGTTCTCAGTGTAAGAAATGTTAACTGTGAAGAGTAAACATGGAATGTGTGTTTCCCAGTGAGTTTCATGTACCTTTTTATCAGCCAGCCAAGACCTACCTGAAGGTCCTCCCACAACTTTCTGTGGCTGCCATGCTCTAACAGCAGCAGCATAGTGTTACCAGCACATTGTCATACCAGTGTTCACCCCTTCCCCAGGTCATTTATAGAAGAAATACCAGACCAAGCAGAGACTTCAAGATGCCACAAGAGAGGTGCTGGGGTGAGGGAGATTTTAGTTGCCATGTGGCTCATCCCTAATGAGTCTGTGATTTTCATTAACCACAAGAATTCAGAAGTCAGTCTGGAGGTTGTAACTAGCTTCTTCCAAAACACACAAAGCACAAATATCACTGCCTTCTTAGCTTAAACTCACTCACTGGAACCTGTAAATTTCTTTTGAGTCTTGAACCTTCTAGAAGTCCCTTTACAAAGAGGCTAAGGAAACTTGCAGAAGGAATATGTCCCTTCCAAAGGGAACAACATCATGTGCAAGACTTTGGCTAAACTATCCACCCAATACCATTCACAGAGGAATTGCTGAAAAGCATTGAAGAAAATAATTATCTGACTCTCAAAAATGCTATCAATACTTGTGCTAGACACTAATCTTTTAAACTAAATTAACAGAATTAAGTAGTAAACTGTAGAACCCTTTGATAAGCTTTCTCCAATTATCTGAAATGATGCCATAACTAACACACCATTTATTAAAAGTTTCAGAATACAAAAAGTTCCAAACCCAAATGACAGTACCGAGTTGCAAAACACAGCAAAAACATCCTATGATTCTATGATCCTTCTACCTTAGGACCTGTCTGAATAATCAAAGCTAAAGCTTTGGACATGAAACAATATTCAGTACTGTTGCAAACAGATATGTGGCATCATCCAATTCAAAAGCTGCATCCAAGGAATTATACTCCAGGAAAAAAAGCAACAGTATTTTTGCTTCATAATCTAAACAAAATATTTGCTTTATTTGCAGTTGTCTTCTCAATAGGCTGCAATGGAAAATTTTACAAGCATCTTCGCTTTTCTACCCCTCCCTTTCTCAGTTCTGAGGACCACGAGAAATACAATGCACAAAAGCTTCCTTCAAATACAGACACAACACTTCCATCTTCATAACTATACTACAGACTGAGCAGCTACATTTTGGGATTGCAATTCTGGTTCTACTTAATGTACTTTCTACTACCTCCTACAAAACTGGATGTTCTCTGCACCAAACGCACCTGTACCTACTCCTCTGTGCAACACCAATAGCTAACTAGTCAACAACAACACAGAAAAGCAATTATTTCATATTTGCTGTGTCCTTCCTAATCTAAATGTCTTCTTTTTAGGCAACGGAATCTGCCCCTAACAGGTACAGCCCAAACTCAAAAGATCAATATAACTCTTTCTTTAGTTATAGAATCATAGAATCAAAAAAACTTAACTGCAAAATAATATATAAGAATGGTAACTTAGTAGAAAACTAGCTTAGCAAATTGCACTTTTTAGACTAATTTGTATCAACATATTTGGGGTAAGTACTTCAGTTACTATGAGAACAGCAGCTCTTGGGCAGTTACAAAGAGAGGTAATTTTTGTAGAGCATTGCAGGAAGCATTGAGAATCTTCTAAATCCTCTCTCATTCAAAAAATTCTCTGGAAGAAAACATTGCACACATCAAATCAAACACAATCCCAGTCTGTCTAACTGAGAAATCATCAGCACTATTCTATCCAGGAGGGAGGGAGGGCCTCCTTTGTACACCAAGAAGTCTCATCAAATCCTCTCCTGCTTTTGTTTTGCTAGTGGGGATCCCACGTTCAAATCTCCTTCTAAAATGAATCAATTCTTTATCAAGCATAATGAATAAATTCTTCAACCTTTTGGGCAGATGAAGGGGAGAACAGGAGGGCAAATAGAAAAGAAAAAAAGACTCTTTTTTCCCCTTATGGAAGGAGATGACAATCAATGGTCACTTCTCCATGCGTCATAGCGGTAGCCAGCAGCAGATAGGGCTCTGTATCTCCAGCTTTTACCTCAGAGGATGTAGCTGCCACAGCACGAGTGCCAGCGAGCAAAGGTCCCCACACAGGCAGCCGAAGGCATAAAGGGCCCTCAACAGCCCCTCAGCAAGACCCCATGTTGACAGCTCTGTGGACTTGTGCTCTGCATGAGCAGAGCTCCCACCTTTCTGTCCCCCAGGGGTGCTACATCAAAGGACCACCCTCCTCTTGGTTAACAGAGGAGATGTGCAAAGAGCAACCATAAAATAGTCTCTTCAAAAATCTGCATTGACAAGCAAGGCCATCACAGCAGTGTGATGCTGAGCACACAGGAATGGAGCATCAAGATGCTGCTTGGCACATCTGTACTCAGGAGAAATCTTCACAGGGGCAAGTGTAAAAGCCTGGCTGAATAAGAACATAAAATCCTTTTTTTCAAGTATCAAATTCGCTATTGTCCCAAGACGATTTGTTCAGTGCTGTAACAATACACCACTTTGAGAATATACTGGGTGAGAGCCTACTCCTAACTGGTGGGAAAATGCATCTTTTGAGTAACTGAGAATTTAGAAAAAAGTAATATATTAGCAATTGCACATTTTTATTTTAAAATTTGTGTGAACTTTTGAAGCATTATAAAAACAACTAGAAGAGACGATAGGAGATTCCACCAAAACATTCTGCTCCCCCCTCCAATTGTTTGCAACAGATTAAACTGGCAATAAAGGCAAATTCTTTAAAACAAAGTGTTCAAGATCCAAAAGCAGACTGGTAAGATTTCTCAAAAATTAAGCTAAAAACTTAAGGACCAGGTTCATTTGCTTTTAAAGCCCAAGTTTAAGTGAACAAAAGTACCCTATGCTACATAGAGCTGCTTCTTCAAATAAGCTGAAGAAATGGTAATAGAATAAAAATGAAGGTTAGTAAATATAGAAGACACAAAATTCAGCCCTGAATACTTCACCAGACAAACACAGGGAAGCTTTATCTCACTGGTTAACCAGCCAGAGACCAGTATCCTGAAGTGAAGGGGAAGAAAAAAAAAAAAAAAGGAAAAAAAAAAAAAAAAAAATCTGTTTTTCTCCTTTTTATCTTGACATTTTATTACAACTACACGAGTGGTACTCTTCCTGTCCACTTGATTATATTCTGCTCCTCCTTTTCCACTCTCCTCAAACAAAATTAGTTTGGGTGGTTTTAAATCACTGTGCTAAAAACCTGGAGATAACCTAAGCTAATAAAGCTAAAAAACACTTTGAAACAAAAAGCTGTCAGATTGCCAACATTTATTTTGGCCTGAATTTTCAACAGGATCTCACTAACCTTGCTCCAAAACCATTTGTGCCTTCGACATCTTGGATTGAACTCCACTGTACTCTAGTGACCTCACATACAAGCTGCAACACTTAGAAGTTTTGGTTTTCTGTCTATTCTTTGACCCTTTTTCCATGGATACTTTTCAGGTCCTGTTTTAACTTCCACGTGTTTTAGTATTTGTTGTAGCAACATAATGAAATACCCAAGTCATCACAGTCCCAGAGCCCTTTCAAAAATACCAAGGCAGCAGCATTTGTTCCACTTGCAGCAGAGGTACATCCTCAATCTCCAAGCCAAGCTTTATGTTAGGCACTAGGTATATGGCTTGGAAACAGAACTGGATAATGGAAATACTGAGAAGCTCTTTGCCATAGCATTGCTGGCAATAGAAATACCTAAGATTACAAACAATATCATCATGTGAGCATTCCAGGCCAGACTATAAATAGCAATTCAGAAAAAAACTGGCTTCTCACAACTACAATGCCTCAGTACGATGTGTATCTGCTAAAAATATCAACTTCAATATGTTCAGTAACAGCACGCAATGAAAAGAGGTCTGTCTGGATGTAGTGAATTAAACAGCGCTGTTTACACACCCCATCACCTTTATTAAACTGATGATAATTCACAGGGCTACTGGGATGAACCTCCGACTGAACAGCGTATGCTGTGCACGTGTCATCAGTATTTGATTTATTCAGGAATATGCAGATTCACAATACTTCCCTCGATAATGAAGTCCTACTTCAGGGCTTCTTCAGAAGCAGCACGACTAAGTGTCTGTCCATCTTGTGATCAGAATTTGACTCAGAAATTAACTTAGAATTCCATTAACAAAAGCAAAAGGACACATGATATTATGCAAAGAAAGGCTTTTATCTCTAAGATGATCATCTACATCTACTTCCATAGATGGCAAAAGCATACATTCAGAGGAAATGATGGCTTTGTAGAAGAAAATACCCTGGTTTGTCTCCGTTAAATGTTTTTTCCAGAAAAAACAACTGAACAACAGATTCGTATTAATGGTTACACCACCTATTTATACAATGGAGGGAGTGGACACATTCCTCAGGTAGCAGATCAGTAGTACACAAGGTTTCAGAAACAATCAGAACTTCCTGAGAGATAATGGAAAAGATAATTCATGGGTTACTCAGGATAGGCTTACTCATGTTCCTTTGTCAAAAGAGGAAGGTGTTAAGACACTGGTAAGGAAGATAATACTTTCAAGTACATTGTCATTTATGACTTTAAAGATTATCAATGGCTGCAAGCATCGATTTTAGCCATTTCTTTGGATATAGCCAAGGAGAAAACTACTCTTACATCTCTGCAGCCTCACCCCACTTACTTTCTATACTTCAGTCACTTCTGTTACACTATCTCACAGGTCAATTACTTTAACAAACCAGTGACATAGAAGTGAAGTCAAATGAATGAAGCAGGAAAACAAAAGAGAGATTTAAACATGTGTCCCAAACTCATTATCTTAATTTGTGGTGGCAACTCTCCAACTGCTCCTGGGAGCAACATGACTGAAATCTGTTCTGCCTGTATGTCCCTCAGCTTTGTCGTTATCTCTAAAGTCTTAATGAAAACACGCTTGCCAAGCCTTCTTCAACTTCTGCAGTCCTATTACTGGTTTCATCTCCGCATGGAAGCGGATGTAGCAAGGAATGCTCCAAGTGACAGCGTAGATGAACGCACCTCCCCCAGCGAGCAGCCCCTTTTATTTTAATGCCCAGAACAAGGCCAGGCTGTCACAGCTCAGAAACTAGTTCTGGAGAGATTCCCAGCAAAACACCAACGTGCGACCAGCAGCACACCGTGCTACTACAGAAAACAGTGCATAGCCCAGAGCCGCAGCTGAGGACCGGCGGGATGGGCAGGGTTAATTAGCTGACCATCCAACCAGCACTGCAGGGGCACCATTGTGTCCCGGATCGGTGGCACCCCCGCAGAGCTATGGATTGCCTCCTGTCCTCCTCCCTCTCACCTCCAAGCAAGAATCCCTGATCTGACTCCCAAGCATTCCCTGTTTTTGAATCCAAGCTGTATGGGTAGAAGAGTTTGCTGTTCAGAAAACTAGAGACTGGTTGACCTTCAGCAAGCAGCTTCTACAGACTTAAGGGGAAATAAATGACAAGAGGGAAGGTCCAGAAAACAGTATCTCTGTATTCCACTCTTTCAGTCATTAATAAGTTCTATTTATTTACCACAGAGCATTAGAGATTTAAACTTAAAAGTATTAAGTGTGAGCTGAGGGGGAAAGAAAAAATAAATATGTAAGTAACCACAAAAGACACAGAAAGCCCTTGAGAGCAGTTAACAATGCCAAGCCAACACCAAATAATTCTGCAACATCCTGGCACGCTTTTATAATCTTCTGTTTAGTTGCAAGTACAGACCTGCTTCAGAAACTGAAATATTATACAGATAGTAGAAATAAACAGAAAATAATCCCAGGTATAATTGGAAACTAAAGCATTCTCAGTGTTTAAAGACAACCAATTAACTCTCTGGGAGGGACAAAGATATAAGGGTAAATACTAATTGATTTTTTTTTTCCACAGATCTCTGCACAGCTTTTAATAGTCGAAACCAGCTTTCCAAGAAACTACATTAGGTGATTACAGGTTTTATTTAAAGGAAATATATAGCAGCAATTTCAAACTA
The DNA here is from genome assembly GCA_024605025.1 of Megaceryle maxima. Lineage (NCBI taxonomy): Eukaryota > Metazoa > Chordata > Aves > Coraciiformes > Cerylidae > Megaceryle > Megaceryle maxima. The sequence goes on from JANHGN010011173.1 coordinate 83,260, forward strand.
TAGATTTTATTCCTGACTAACAGGAGAGATCTGTGTCCTGCTACCAAAACCTGCTCTGAAACACAAAGAATCTATGTGAGAGTTTCAGTTTCCAAGTTGCATGTTGAAACAGGAATGTGCTCTTTTGTTCTATTTTTCTTTCCCCTCATTTAATCATAATGAAGTCAGTTGTGACATTACAACGGTTTCCAGAGCAACAGTCCAGTCAGATGTGATGAACAGAAGATAAGGGTGTGTGCAGGAGAGCTCTGTAACCCACCGATGGATGATCTTGATGGGAAATTGAGAATAATTCTGTTTAGGCCAAAGAAGCAACTGGATCTATCCTTGTCTATAAACAAGAACAGAGTTTCATAGGATAGGATCAGGCTCTAGATCAACATTAAAGAAATTCAAGGTGAGAGTGTGGTTTTCCCCAGAGTATCTGAAAAGGATGCATACATCATCCGGTCTGTTCCGCGGGGAAAATACATGATGTATAAAACCAAAGCAGAAACAGCTACTGTAACACAGCACTTACAGTTGCAATAACATGAATGATAACCCAGTGGCTGGCTAGACTCAGCATCCTCCAGTATTTGGCTGCCAGATTTCCCAAGAACTCGAAGACAAAATGCTTTATGAATCCAGAGCAGAAAGGGTAAGGTCCCACTAATAACCCTAGATCAAGTCAGGTGTATCTACAAAGCAGGCACTGTCAGAAATACGGGAAACGAGCATTGCGCCTTGAAAGGCAGGAATTTAAGCATGAGAAGTGCAGCCTGAATTCATCCAGACACATATTTAGTCCCATTATCTGCAGTCAAATCACCTTCAGGGGCTTCACGAGGTATCTGCAATCTTTCAAAACAGCGCTTGAACTGCCATGGGTTAAGAGACTCATGTGTCTGTGTCCTGGGGCATGTTACATACATATATACACTACATATTAATAATTAACCCACAGCATAAACAACACAAAAACTGCACAGTCAGCAGCATTTAAATACATGAGGCACAGGAGAGGAGCTTTTCTTTTTTATACTGTAGTAATACCTTGCAGATGTTTAATGTTTTTCCTCAGCAAAACAGTGCTAGAAATAGGCTGTAGTAATCTCCATCAAAGCAGGCACCCTCCTCCTGAAGGAACACCCCCAAACAAGCATGTGAAGGAACCATTATCAGCAAAAGCAATTGTTTCCTTATTGGCATCATCCAACTACTGGCATGAAAGCTAACCAGCAATCCTGCTTCAAAAGCAAAACCTTGAACAATCCTCCAGACCTTTTGTTCCCATGAGAGCTTTATACTTCATGTCAAACATAACACTTGAGTTACAGTACTGTGAAAACAGCAAAGCTGTGAAAAAAAAGTCCTGATTAAGACCTGTATAAGCAGCAATTGATGTAACTCAAGCTTATTTACTATGCTAATCAAAAGCCAGAAAGAGAGAGATCGACAATTTCTCTATTTAAAAGGTAGAGTAACAAACAATAGATAACTCCAGGAAAATATCCAAGTTCTGAGTTGTACAACAAGCACAAACACACATCATTATTTCTGCTTCTGCTGGGACTTCTACCCTATTGTGCGGTCTTCCAATGTAGACAGACACCTACCTACAAATCCCTAGGCCTGCAAAGAGATGAAATTTCACGTGGCGTATCAGGTCCCAAACCAGTATGAACTTTAAAGGCACATTTTATAAATTTCGTGTTTTGGGATAAATAACTACAAGAAATTACAGCAGCCTTGGCAAAGTTGGTATCTCGGTCACTAATTTTCCAAAGGAAGAATAAAATGCATCCAGTGCCAGCCCTAGACAGTAGGTCCATGTATCTGAAGTAAGCCTATTGTTACTGCAGTGGGAGTAGCTAGCTCCTAGTTAAGCCTTCAGAGGGACATACAAGCAAACTGCTGCAAGAGTGGGTTTTGGTAACACGTTTTCAATTGAGGAGGCAGAAGCTGCTCTATAGCAAAGGAAGGCTCAGTGACTTTGGCAGGGAAGAATGAAGAAGCCTATCTTTGCTCTCCAAGTCTTGCTCAATTGTTTCCTTCACCCACATCCCTTCTCCTCCATGCTGTAACCAAAAATAATTCTGTCTGGAGGGTTTTTTTAAAGGAGTTACTACTGTTTCTGTGTTAGTCAGTTTGTGTATCTTTGTAATTCATTTTATTACTTGACTTTTCAAAGGTAACAGAAAAGAATCTTTTCTGCGCAGCTGTCTCAGCACCAAGCACAGAAAGTTATTTGAATTGATGGTATCACCTGTGGATCTAAAACAATGCTGAATAAAAATACTGAGGTGCTAAATAGGACAAATATAGAAAATATAGAATAAAGAACTCCAAAACCTATAACAGCATAAAACATGACCAAAACGACCTTTTTTTCTCATGTCTTGGAGAAGGGAAAAGAGAAATGGAACAAAATTAAAAACACCACCCAAAAACCAAAAAACAACCACCACCAACACACAAGCAGATGCATTTCTTCAGAGAACATATTTCAAATGTTTTTTTTCATTCAGGGAAAGCCAAAAGAGGCAAGTTACTTTCATGAATTTTGGTGGTGGTGGATTTTTTTTGATTTTGTTTTGTCTGGGTTTTTTGGGTTTTTTTTTTTTGTGGTTTTTTTGAGGGTTTTTGGGGTTTTTTTGTGGGTTGGTTTTTTTTTTTTTTTAAGACCAATTCCTGGAGAGCTTTTAAAAGCCATCCATCTATTCTTCATTACTACAAATTACTTCCATAATCTCTGAAAATTGTGATAAGGGATTTACAGCAGTTTTCCCTTCCTGATAGAAACCAGTGCCTTCTGACCCAATTGCAACTAAATCACCTCATCTAAGCTTCAATTTGTATCAGAGGATTTTTTCCTTCCAATGCTAAACACTGACCATTCCATTTTCAAGCTTCTGTACTCCACCTCTGCCACAAGCTGAGGAAAAAGAAAACGGTTCCCAACAATTCAATCTCCTTTTTCCCCCCCCCCTCAGATCTGAGACACAGATGATTCTAATTTCCTGTAACCACACACACACCCCACCCGATCCACTGCACCTCCTCTCTTTACCAGCAGTTCATTTCACTGTCTTCTTGAAGTAAGTTTATTATTTATTAACAAGGTGCTTTTCTTAACATAAAGGTCGTCCATAATAATGAAACAATTTAACATTGCCTGCTTCAGGATTTGGTCTTACTCAATGCATCTTAATAAACACAAGCAAATACATTACTTGGGAGCTCTATTTAACGCTCTTCCATGCTTACAGGAGAGCAGCCATTTAACTTCACCCCACGATGGAAACTATTGCTGCCATCTGTGCTGACTCCAGCTGGTATAAGACGAATATAAAATTCCCTTAGCTGCTTTGAGCTGCTTATTCAGTTGGCAATAATAAAAGTCAAGCTCATTAAATACAGCCTCGAATAGCAAAGTTTCTGCCTATCTCAGAGAGGCAACTAAGCATCTTGGTGAACCTTTGCACCATTAAGAAAAAAACCCCAACTCTATTTAGGTGGCACCAAGTTTTAGTAACAATCTCAGACAGCTTTACAATTACTTTTTTATTTCCTGGACATCTCTATCAACCAGACTAGAACTGCTTAAGAAAATTAGAAGCTGCTACACTGAGGCAAAATGCTGCTCCCTGTACACCAACTGAAATGCATTTCTAAAACCAGAGGCATCCCTAACATGGCAGGAGGAGAATGAGCACCTCTGAAGCAAGAGTTGAGGAAACAGTTTTTCTATCTCTCAAACAATACTTAATTGAATACTGAATAACATTTTACATGTCCTTTTATATTTTAAACAGACAAAAGACAAACTGCTGGGGAACTCTCAAGCAATCCCTTATCTGGAACACACACTGGTGAATTTTATGCTCCCCTGATTGAGATTTGACGAATTCTGGGACTGTGATCTGGGAGATACTAAAAATTAAATGTAACCACAATTTTAGTAGTCTTTTCATCCTTCTTTCTCCTTGAGGTCACAGCAATTTTACTGTAGGCATCAGTATACACCAAAACCAAGGAAATACAACTTGAACAGTTTGAGTATGTGTAAAATTTTGATCATTTATCTTAATTATCAAATGTGCAGGTGTGGGTAGAAATCCTCTTGTGAACTGTCACCAGCCCTTGACTCTACTACGCTCTCCCAAAACTAAATAACTCTTCATCATCTACACATTTTGTAAAAAAAAAAAAAAAAAAAAAAAAAAAAAAAAACCACCACCAAACACAAAAACACCACCCACAAACCCAAACCAAAACAAAAACAA
>JANHGN010011173.1:95932-107172 GCA_024605025.1 Megaceryle maxima
AAAGACAAAATAATAATAATCATCATCAACAAACACACACACAAAAACTACAACCAACCAAACAAACAAAAAAACCACAAAAAACACAAACCACCAAAGCACAGCACCTCTTCTCCTTCCAATTAGAGGAACATTTCTGTAGGGAATCTATAATTTGCCTTCTATTTTGGATGCAAAATAGAAGGATAATTATAACAGCATTTCAAGTACAAAGCTTTTCCACCGTTACTTGGAAAAAGTATAAAAGTTCGCTAGTCTAACCAAGTTCACCTTGAGCTCACTAAACTTCAATGGTACACACTCCTGCTACCAGTCAGAGGTGTCAGACTCCTAAATGCTTCTTGAAAAGAAGAAAATGTGCTAATTTAGTTTTTCTTTTCCTATATAACAACCGCATTTCATTATTATTTCTATTTCCTTTTATTTATATACACTACTGTTGAAACATTCCTCCCTCAAAATTCAGTTCTGCAATTCCACTTTATAATAGGTCATTTCAAAGTCCCCAGAAAACGAGCATTTACTTTAGCTTTTCAAGCACAGCAAAAGCAAGCAGGCAAGAGCTCACTTATGCAAGTGACTCACTTGTCTCTGTCTTTTCTGAACCATGATGAAGATGCAGACTCCTTGAGCAACACATAAGCATTTAAACTGCGAGATCCTCCAGAAGTCATCCTACAACACCCTTCTTGACAACAGATGGTGGATTACAGTCAAGTTAGTAGGGAGAGACTTTTATAAAATTCTATTTTACACCTTGGTCATATGAGTGCAAGAGTATTTTCAAAGTCTATTTGATCCATCTTGCATGAGCCATTAATTTCTTCCTCAATCAGGTAAGAAATTCTCAAATAGCAACCAATAACATGGGTCAGACTGTGCACCTGAAGAACCCTAACTCAGAGAACACACGGCACTGCAAACCACTGAGGGCATCCAGCCTGCCAAACACCACAGATATGCATTTCTGAGCTTAAAACTAGCACAGAGTTGCAAGATGTCATTCTGAAATTTCAAATACAGGTACACCACGTTCCTTGAAGCGTATGCAAAGCTTCTATCTGTGAATGGAGATGCAGGAAGGACAGATTACACCAAGGGCTCAAAGCTTGCACTGAAAAAAAGGTTTCCAGTTGCCACATTCGCATCTACAAAACTGAAACTTTCTAAACTACTTGAGAGTGCACAGCCTGCCCCAAAGAGTACTGAAATGAGAGGAGACATTAGACTGATGTCTGTCTAGGTTCAGTACTTATCCAACATGTCCTGCTGAGCACTTGAAAACAGAATTGGCAAGAGCTAACTTCTGCCTCTGACCACAGGGAGGGCAGACATCCCCCTCCTTCAACACACAGCACTTCTGGCAGTGAGTGGGACTCCGACCACAGAACTGGGATGCTGAGAGGGACAGAATATCTACTGAATTTATTAAAAAAATCATGACTGTTCCATTGAAAGAGACCTTAGGAGAACACTTAAATGCTGCATCTTCAAACATGCTTTGATCATCCCTTTGATGGACACAAGTGTTTCCAATTATTTCACAGACAATTTACACAGATTCTCAGTCATAACATCTAACGTAATAAACAGTAAAGATTCGGTGTCAAAATATGAGTTACAACTATGCAATGAAAATTACGAACACAAAGTTAGCTACAATGATATAAACACCTCAAACAATAAACATACTAAGAACTTGGAAGCTGTTGACAAGGAAGCTACATGGCAAGCTGTCCAGCCTTCAATGGTCTGTTTACAAGAAGTCATTTTCCTTTTTGCTTTCAACTTGGCTCTCAACCAGGACACACATGAAGACTGTAGTACCACCCCAGAGAATGCCAGTTTTCCATATACATTTCAGAAGGATGGAAAAAAGCTGTTGCATGTTGGTTGGTTGATTTGTTTTCCTTCAACATGCACTTTGAGGAGTTTCAGCATGTTGTTGGGCATCCATTTCTGTACCTCTCCCTTGCCTTTTGTTTTCCTTCCAGTCCTGGTGCCCAAGTATCCTTTCCCTGTATTCTACCACATCAGCAGTAATCCATTAATGAGCCATCTTTTGCCTTTCCCTATGTGTCACTTTCTCTGCAGGCACTGAAGCAGCATTTCTCAAGGGCACTCCAATCAAGAGTACAGGTACAAGGATTAGATTTACACCAGCAGAAGAATGAGAACTATTCAAAGCTTTTTTTTTTTTTTTTTTTTTTTTAAATGGAACAGGCACTATGGAAAGTTACAGAGTATTTTCTATTTGGTTTGTTTCAGAATAGCATATCCACTGCAACCATGGTAAGGAGCTCCAAGCCAGTAAAACTTGAGTGATGGGAAGATGTTCCATGATACAGTTCTAACAAAACACTCAGAACCATCCTCTTATCCCAATAAGTAAAAGAGCGAAGTGCAGGAAGACTGCAAATGGCTTCTGCTCTTACTCCCTTACATAACTGAAAAGTTCTTTTTAAAAAATATACTCAAACTCAACTACTCTTGATAAGCATTCGAAGGATACACAAGTAACGTATTAATGCTTTCAGCTGCATACAGTGAATATAGGAACAGTTTCTATTTCAGCCTGCTTTCATTAGATAAGATTCTCTGAAAACATATTTGAAGTGTAAAAGAAATTTAGAAGCATCTCAAAATAGGGAATGACAACATGGTATAACAGGAAGGGAAAAAATACAAAACCTATCAAACTCTCAGGACTTGCACCATTCAGGAAGGTGGCACTGCTGAGCCAAAAGCAGTCTGGACCACTGCAGACATACATCACTGCATACATAAACCTCACAGCAACAGATGCTGACAAAGAAACTTTCCAAAGCAGACCAGGATGCTGCTCATTCAGGGCTATAAAGCAGCTTTGCCAGTAGAAAACTTCCACCAACTCTGTGCCTCCACTGGAATGCTCTGTTGACTTATCTTTAGCAAAAGCTCATCTACTGTAAAACAAGCCTTGGCTTTTGAATCACAAAGTAAAATTTAATTTGAAGCAAATATTCAACAAAAATACAAACTCTCAAGTATTAAAAATTACATGCTGCTGTAATAAATATACAGCCACTGTACAAGTTCATTCATTTTGCAGATAAACTTCCCCTTCTGTCTCACCCAATCCGTTTTTCTTCAAGTCTGAAAGAATCACATTTGTGAAAGGCCTTCTCAGCTACACTGCACGTGATTTTAATCATAAAGTCAGACAAAAAGTGGAAACCATGTGCAAAGAAGTATCAAGTACTGTAGCTGCTTATCTCAGATCTGTTGTTCCTTGTCATCATATAAGATACATTAAGCAAAAGACAGCTCCACATACTTGCAATTAATGACAGAAAAATTATTCCAGTAGCTCAAGAGACAGACTCTGAATTTTGAAACGATACACTAGAAGAAAATTTTATCTTGCCTGGAGGCCTTTGTACACTACTTGACATTTATGTTTAAAAATACTGTGGAATAAACTAAGAAAATGTGAGCTCAATACATAGGATATCACCTTTTTTGTTTGTTTTATTTGCAAGTCTAAACTATTCTAAAAAAAAAAAATCAGAAAAAATATTTAAGTGTTGACATTTTCAGTAATGTGTTTTTAAAACAAAGTATCAAATTATTTCATAGAAAGTCTACAACTCTCAATGCCTCCTGGTAATTTTTAAAACATATTAAACAGTATCTTCATAAACACAGAGACAAGCATGCCATTCCAGCCACAGCAGCTGCTTGGATTCATGGTTATGAAATGCTTAAAATTCTTGGAGTATCCATCTATTGCAAAAAGATGATGCAGTGATGCCATGAATCTCAAAGAAAGGCAGTACTAGCCTACTATCTGCTGTTACTAAACACCAAGAGGCAGCAGCACGGGCTCAGTGGGGAACAGCACTGAGAGAACATCCCATAAGGATGTGCACACTGACCCTCTTCACCCCTATCTTCAGCATCATTCTTAACCTTGCTACTTCCCAGGCACTAACAAGAGCACACAGCGACATTTCAGACACACCTTTCTACTGCTGCGCTGACTGGTACACCTCAAGATAAGTACTGTACCGTTAATAAGCAGCAGAAAAAATATTCATGGCTTCATCTGTCATGAGTAATTGTGGTATAAATCTTTGTCCCGAGTTGCAACATTTAAATAGCAAATAAGTTACTATAGGACAATAAATCATTATGGGCTTCATTAGTGGCTGTTACTGTATAGATTCCCCTATGGTGATCTATGTGAAATGAGACAGAACATTCAGATTACCTCCTAGTGAAAAAGTTTAACCTTATGAGCCATTAACTTTGCATTGTCTGAGGAAGATGTAGGTGTATTTAGTAAGCATGTATATGCTTCAAGATGTCTCCATTTAGGCTGTAACAAAATGCCAAATAAAGTTTGCAGCTGTTGACTATGGAACGTATTAGTTCAGGATATGGTTATGAATTTCATTAGATATTTTAATGACTGTGGCTTGGGGGGTTTAATTATTATTTTTAGATTAAAAGCCAACTAAAGGCCAGAACTGCAGAGGTTAATTAACACTAACCCAGCATAACAGCATCAGAAAGCCACCGATTCCCTTTCCCCCCCTAAACAAGAAAATGTCCTAAAGGGACACACCTTCCCATGGCACCCAAACAGCTTCTGTCACTCCTACTCTTCACCAACATGGATATCTTGAGCTCACGTCACTGATTTTCATTCCTGTCAGCAACGTATTTTTCTGTTGACCTTCATAGAGCAAACTTTCAATCTGCTTGTTGTTAACTTACCGAGCTCCTCCCTCAGCACAGAGCGAACACCCGTTGCATGCCACAGAAGGATCATAAAGACACACACACCATCAACTTGGCTCCAGCAGATGTCAAACTCTGCTGACTAATTTAATATTAACGTACAAAGTCAGATACTGACTGCACAAGTTTTTATCCCTTCTCTTGTAAAAAGACACACAGCAACATTGCTTCCAGGCAACATCACGACTGTTTGAGTTAACTTGGTGCTTTGGGTCACAAGTTAACTTGATAGATGAGTCCTGTGGTGCACATCATTGCACAGCGGGGCCTTTTCTTTGTAGGCTACACTTACTGAAGACGTAAAATTCACTGTCTCCAGCCAACGCTTTCACGCTTCCTTAAAGAGCCTTCTCTACGCTGCTGTCAGTAAAGGACATCCTCACAAAACACAAGGAACCGAGCAATCAGAGAAGTTATTCAGTGAAGCAACAGCATCTGCACAGCACTGCTGCAGCAGCTGGCATTTCGCTATAGTAGGCAGTAATTGTTTCCATTAATAGATTCAAACCATGCCCAAGGCGGGTCAAATAAGCAAAGACACTGTACTACTTTACCACCATTAAGGACAGTCTGTCCATGCAAGAGACACCAGCAACACAGCCAGAGGCAGATACAGCCACTGCTACTCCATCGGCACCCAGCAGTAGAGGAACAAAGGAGTTCAAATCTGGTAATGTCTCAAACACAACAGCAACAAGTACATTGCTTAATTTAAAGGTTTAGCTCTAATCTTGTTACTAGAAGTACCACCACGCTGACTCCTTGAACAACAGATGCCTGCCTGTGTCTGCTGCACTGCAGGCCTGAGGCCAAGAAAGGATTCACTTTGTCCCCAAAACCTTGTGCCAAGCTTCACAGCCCAGCTCTGCACCGTGCACAGAGCTGCAGGGAAGGGCAGCTGGTGTGCACTGCTCCTCTCAGAGCTCAGGTCCTGTGGCACAGGGTGTCTTAAGCACCTCCTGCAGGATTTCGAATCTAGTCCACACCTGGGTCACTACAATACATTTATAAGCATTATTTAACTTCACATTTTTAAGCCATTGAGTTTCAGTGAATCTAATTAGAAGCCTGAAACCTAAACGTATGCACATTTAATAAACCGTATTTAAAGGTTAAAATAAACCTACATTTAAACACAAGTCATAATTCAAACACACCTCTTCTGCAAAAGTTCAAGGCTAACAGTTCATATCCTGAACACTGATGTCTAACAGGAAAGTTAACAGAAGAGGTCAAAGTCAGATTACTTTTACAATTTCCTGCAGATAAAGATAAAAGTCACTGCCTGCTATTATTTTATGATCTACTTCAGGTGATAATCTGAAGTATATGCATCAAAGACACGATCTCATTGATCATTTCTTCAGCTATGCAAATAATTAGCAGCTGTCCTACTTCAGTTTCCCCAACGTTCAGTGGGAAAAAGTGACCATTACCAGAAACACACATCCTCTCCCTACAACCACGCTCCTCTCTCATCTCTGATGCTATTCAAAGCAACCTACTGAAAAAGGTAAAGTGCCACAGACATCACGTGAAGGGCTATGTGCTAAAGACCATCCAAAACAGGGTCTTCCCAAGGCAGAGAGAGCAACAGCTGTTTTCTGGAAACAAGAGTTTTAGGACAAGCTGCCTAGGGACAAAATCTGTGCTTCAGATATTCCTCTTTGGAAGTATCATGACCTACAAAGACTAGATAGACACACACACATCTGTTCCTAGCTATTTGTATTTCTGAAAGGGCTTAAACCTACTCAAAAAAGCTGCCATATATTCTGGAATCTTTAGCAATTTAGAGCTATAAGAAGAGTTTTATGCAAGTAGAATTGAGCTTTGGAGCTACTTGTCCATCATCAAAACAAGGATGGAAGAAGACAGAGCAAGCAAGCCGTAAAATGTGTTGTGCTTTGGTTTTGTTTGGTTTTTTTGTGGTTTGTTTAGTTTTTGTTGCTTTTTTGTTGTTTTGTTTGTTGTTTGGTTTTTTAATAGTTAAGCCAAGCAAGATAGATTCTTGTGGTAATTTTAAGTTCAGCTCTACACTCTGATGATGTCTGTTTTATTTTCTGCCCTGAGATTTTTAATGAGGCACAGTTTGCAGAATGCTACTGTGCTCTAATGGAATAAATCGCCCAACAGATAGATTTTTGTTTCAGTCAAAACTAGAGCTGAAGTAGCAGTTCAGTTCTACTGTCTCCATAGTTCCTTGTTTATTTCTGTCAAAACAAATATTTTCCTTACTAAAGGAAAAATCAAGTGACAACGAACTGTTGTCAGGGAACTAAAATAAAACTTGGGGGGGGGGTTTCTATGCATTAAAAAGTGTAGCTGAAAGGAAAGGTTGGAGGAAAGCATATTTTAGCAATCAAGCAGAGGAGGAAGCCAGCAAAACCTAATTTGTCCTACTAAAAAAATAGCATCTCTAACAAAGTCAAATCGTTCATAGACATAAAGAGATGTGTGAAATTTCCATTGTAAAAAACTAGTCCTATATTTTGAAAGGGTGTCTGTTAACTCCATAATCTAATAATCTCATAGTTACAGTTTAATAGTGCACCTAACTGCCAACAACCAAATACAAACGTTTACAGAAGACAGCAGGATGTATATAACCAGCTTTGAAACATAATAGCCATTTCTAAAAGACTTTGTTAGAACAAACTCTTTTTGAGAAATTCAGATTTGCAGATGAAGACAAAAAAAAGCAAGCCCAGAAGGTTCCCATAAAGACAAGATGATGTTCTGGGGAAGAAAGAGAAATGTATAGTGGTTTAGGGAAGGAAATGGATGAGAGGCAGGAGAGGTAACTAAAATGCCACACCAGCACCCTTAGGCAGACATAAAGGAAACTACTGCTAGTAATATTAGTAAAACAAGGGTTAAAGGTATGAAGTCCAACAACCAAATTAGAAAAACTTCTGCCAGCACCAGAGATTACACCTGATAGCAGCTAATAAAAACCGCTCCTTTCTGAACTGTGTCTCCCGTTATTTCAGTCAATAAAGATTTTCCTGCGCCTTTCAGATTGTTCAGTTTTACTATGCTCTGGTTTTCCTGCTTCGTTAGCTTAGAACACTAGAAGTCGTTTATCTGTGGGGAACGGCAGGCCTGCTGCTCATAAAAAGACCACTTGTATTTAATAAAAATTGCTGTTGTAGCTGTGTCTAAGGTACAGATGCTGTGTGGTTTAGCAGGTAGAAGATGCAGCCAGAGCCCTGCTCTAATTTATGGGTATGACTTACTGCTTTACTTCTGCTATGATAGTGAAAGTTGGACAAGTGACAGCACTGCCTGGGATTTTAGGCTTCATTCATCACTTGTTAAACTAACATTACTTGCCCATCTAAAATCCTTCAGAACTTTCCTTAATAAAACCTAGAGATGGATTAACAGCATGCATCTGAACTTTATTTAACTCAAGAACTCATTACAGAGTAAGCAAAGCTAGTAAAATTTGATTCTCCTAACCTTGCATATTCTTCCAAGAGCAAATTTTATGACATTATAAAGAGCTACCTAATTTTACTTTATAAAATTATGTCAGTACCTTTAAAATTACAACTGAGAGAACAAAGCAAATAAAGACCATGGTCCTGAATTCTACTCCCCACACCCTGTAGTCTCTTGGCTTCAGCTGAATTAAGAAAAGCAGCCCTGGAAACCAAATTTGCTTTACAAGGCTACTTATTCTTATTCCAAAGTGCAGTACAAACTTGTACTTCCATTCAGCTAGAAAAGGGAAATTTCCATATAAAAAGATAAAATGTAAAAAGGGAAAGGTAAGACTAAACAGAATATTAAAATAATCCACACAGCAGAGAAAGACTAATTAATCACCCTAACAAGTGAAATCATTTTTGCAATGACATAGTTGCTGTGAAAGAAAAATACAGTTGAGCTATAATAAAACAAGCTGCACAAAGAAAACCAAAAATCCATTTGACATCTCTAACTCTGCCAAGGCATCAATCCAAGTACAAGCAGCAACTACTCAGCGCCAGTTTATACAGACATTTTATGGTGGGTACACACAGAAGAACAAATTTCATTTTTCATCATTAGAAACTACAACTATTTATCTTGAGCAACCCAGAAATCAACAGTTTAGCACTGAAGAAAATGTAGGGATCTTCACAAGGCACTAGAAAGTCTATTTAGGCATCTCAACAGGTTCCATACATCATCTGCCATTAAGAAGGTACCCAAACTTTATGTTTGCACTAGTGCAAGTTACTTCTGCTCAGTATTTCTGACCGGTATTTCCAGTAACACATCAGGCAACTGTTTCAAACACACCAGTTACACACGTAACAGCCGGCCAAACTCCAGCCTCACACTGGGCTGCAAGCAGGACAGCTATCACTTGCCAATACAGCTGCTGACAGTGACGTCGTGCACAAGCATCGCAGCTCACCCGTAAGCTTTCTTCTGGTGCAGAACCAGAAGCCAATTCCAACCAAATAAGAAAACATGTATATGTTACAGGTATTGAAGCCAGCTAAACACAAGCAACAGGAGCTCACAAGAGACAGTCACTGCAGTCTCACCGAATACCTGCAGGCCAATGTGCACAATGAGCCCAATTCACACCTTACAGGCTCTTCATTAAACCATCTGGCTCTTAGGCTCTTTAGTCTGTTGAAATAATGATTTTTAAATCCTAATTCTGTTTTTCCTTTGTAAACTCTATTTGGTGTCTTATAGCTGTCAAATCCACTCAGAATTAATAACATTCTTATTAGGGCAGTACTGGAGCATGGAGGCCATATACACGCTTCTATAAACAGGAGGGAAAAAAAAAAAAAAAAAAACAGTCTGCACTTTATCTCAAAAAAACCTCAAGATTTCCATTTTACAGATGGGATATTGAGCTGCACAGAAGCAGCATGACATGTAGAAGACCACAAAAAGATCTGTGAAAGGGGCAGGAAACAAGCAGAGATCTTTCAAGACCCAGGCCAGCACATTAGCCACAACAATGGCTCTGAAGACAATGCAAGTTACATCTAAATTGAACTGGTGTGATTACAGCTATATATGTCGAATAATGTCTAAGATGTGAAGGTGCTTCTCACATGTGAAACTAGAAAGGGTCTCAACCTTTTCTGCTGGAAAACTATAAAAGTATACTGCCTTTGAAAAATCCCATTCTCAAGCTGCAGTTTCTTCATAACCACTATGAACTCGATCAAAAATAATAAAACCTCGAGTTGTAGAAATGTGTTCAGATTAAAATCTTTAGAAACATGCAAACGATTTCACACTCCTTGGCATTAAACACATTTAACAGATGAACTGAAGTTGAGCAGTCAACAGGTAACTGAAGAGATAAGCATACAACTTAACTATTCCCCTCGCACCTCCCTGTCTTTCCCCACACTCCCTCAAAGGCAAGAAATCTTTTCCTGTTCTGATCTATTTTTACAGTCTAGTGCATTGGTATTTTGGATTATTTCCAAGGGTATTCTTTACTGGGGCATCACAACTAAATGCCAGATTTCAAAATTATTTTAGCATATTCTCATAGCCTGCTTCCCAGAACAACACTGAATTAATAAAGGATCTAGCAATTAGAGCTTTTTCAAATGCAAATACATAAAAACCCAGTAAGCAAACTGTAAAAACAGAAACAAAACCATAGAATAGCACAGAATTCAGATTCAGCTTCTTGCTCCCTCACAGGTTACATCAAGTTATTAGCAGCCTGCACTTAAGGGAGATTTCTGAGAGCAGCACGCGCATGTAGTTTAAGCCCTTACCTAAACAACAGGTTATTTTTGAGCAGTTAATCAAGAAACAGCTTTTAAACCTGGGAGGCCAACAGGGATCTCCTGTCTTCACATCCCAATTTGGGTACCTCCGACTCCAGTCGGGAAGCCAGGAGAGGGAGGTCTGGCCCTCACTCCCCAGAGATACAAGCCCAACACAGCTATCCCTGGCTGGTGCTCGCCCTTGCCTGCTCCCCCCCAACACCACAGCCCCTGAAGGGCACCCAGCAACTCCGGGACCCCGGCGCTCCCCTAACAAAGCCAAGCAAAGCGGGTGTAAGGGTGAGCCAGAGGAACCGGGGCTGGGATTTTACTCGGGGCACGGCGACTTGCGTCTTTACCTTTCTCCCTGCTTGGTGTTGGAAGGCGGAGGGTGAAGCACAGTCTGGTTCCCTTCCATCTCCACGATGCACTTGGTATTCAGGTCCAGCTCTGGAAGGAGACACGGCGAGGGGCTGTACCCAGGGCGAGAGCACCCCCCCCTTCCCCTGGCACGCCCGGGCAGCTCGCCCTCCGCCAGCTCCCCCTCGGCAGGGGCAGGCGGCGGCGGGGGGTGCGCGTGTCTGAGGGGGTCTGTCCGCCCGCCAGCCCAGGGGATATGCCGGGGGCACAGGGGGACGCCCGGACCGCCTCAGGCGCGCCCCGGTGCCGCCCCTCCCCACACCCCCCACACCCCCCCCCCGCCTCCGC
>JANHGN010011174.1:9592-24997 GCA_024605025.1 Megaceryle maxima
GAAAAAATCCCCAGCACTTGCCATGTGTCTCCCCAGGATTGACAACTTGCTCACACTTTAAGAAGTACATTTGTTGGTACCTGCCACATTCAGTCTCTACCACATACTTCAGACCCCACAGTTTTGAGCCAGGGATTCTCAGCACCATCTTTATAGTAAAAGCTCAGTAAATCCAATGCATATCCATTGAGTCTAGCTGTGACCAAGGAAAACATAAATATGGAAAGCCTACTGCAAGAAAGGTAGACAAGCATTTTTCCAGGCTTTCAGTCAGTATATGAATATATGGAGGTTGTCTGCTTTTAAACTTCAGATATTTCTCACTCTGCAGAGTACTATAAACAGCCACTTGACACACCTCTGACAGCTTTAACTTCAACAGCATATAGGCAGAAAGAGGCAAACACCTCTGCTGTGACTGCTGGATTATATTAGTTTAACAGGAGGTGTCTCTGCTACCGGGATAAGCTGTATTCAGCATTTCCAGTCCTACAGGGCTGATGCCATTTGTGCTGCTAACGCTGTTTTCCAGTAAATGTTTTCTTCAAGATAGGAACATTTGGAATAATAATAAAAAATAAAATATTTTTTAAAACCAAACAACCAACCAAACAAACAAACAAAAAACAGATTTGGGCACCATTCCTGCTTTTGGAAAAACACCAGTGTAAGATCCACAGTAACTTACTCTATCATGCCATGGTGCAGAAGCACATGATTCAGGCTCTGAAACAAGTTGA
Organism: Megaceryle maxima; assembly: GCA_024605025.1. Classification (NCBI taxonomy): domain Eukaryota; kingdom Metazoa; phylum Chordata; class Aves; order Coraciiformes; family Cerylidae; genus Megaceryle; species Megaceryle maxima. Next base: position 10,333 of record JANHGN010011174.1, read on the forward strand.
GTCATGTGAGTACAAAGTCTCTTAAATTACTAACGGAGCCCTCAGGAGCTGCTGAAGACAAATGTTGTGTATTTAGCTGGATATCGAGTTTATTGAAAAGACAAAGGAATGACAGACCTCAGTTCTGCCTATTCTCATGTTTTTTCATCTCTTGGATTACTCTGTTACCTTTCATCTCTGAGCAGCTTCTGCCTGCATTCCTACAGATGGTAGACCTGCAAAATGTTGCACAGGGAGGTCTGGTTCTGCCAGAATCCAACAGGATGCTGAAGTTGTCTCCTGCTTGTTTCACCTAAACTTTTCCCCCTCTGCACCTCCACCAGACTGCAGAGGTGGAACACAGAGATGTGGCCCTTGAGGTCTCAGGATATCTCCAGAGACAGAAGTCACAGCAAATGCAGAGCAGTTTGAAGCGGGAGCTGGTGTTCTGACTTTGGGCCATCCTCTCCTCCAAGCAAAACAACTTCATCTTGGTTTCCATGAGAGCAGTTGAGTAAGTTGTCCATCCAGAAGCTAAGGAACATTTAACAGCTGCAAACCATGATTCTGTGAGATGGAAAATTAGGCATTTAGAACAACTACATTTTAAAAAGACACCATGTCTAGAAATGAGGGTGAAGAAGTAGTTAAACCAGGAAAAATTTTGCAGGCTTTTTTCTCTGAAAGTTTTTCCAATGGCAATGATGCAGGAGCAAGAAGCTTGAAAGAATAGAGGGGAGGGAGGAGACAGATAAGACACTGAGCTGTGGGCTCTAAGTTGTCTTGGGTAAGGCATACAAAAATTAATCAGTGCCCCTGTGAATTTAAGGTGAGATTTCCTAGGTGGTTGATTTTGCTTATCAAACTCATCAATCAAAAACCCAGAGAGAACACCAATTACATGTTATTTGGGCTTTGGGGACATTAAGAGACTTTTTGCAGCCTTAACATTTTGATACCATGATAAGCCAGAGGCACCGTTGAGAGCACAGTCCTGCCTCTGGGCATCTCCCTGGGGAGCTGCGTTGCCTATCAGGCTGCAACAGCCTGTTCTTCTTCAGGGGGATAAAATTTGCTTTGTCTGCCTGGGGTTTTTGTGTCTCTTATGTCTCATACATGACTGACCAAAAGGCACTCTTATCAAAATTAGATAAAACTGATCACAGAGTCATTTATGGTCTTTGCATTTTCCAGGCTGTTAATTTGCTCATACACACAGAAGCTTCAAGGTGAACCTTGGCTTGGAACAAATCTCAGTCTGCCACATCAGAACAGTAATTGGCTGAAAAAGCCAGGTCTTCTCTTTGCAACATCACAAGGATTTAATGTTATATTTGCAAATGGCATGGGATGTGTTTCACACATGTGCCCCAAGACACCTCCTTGATGAGAACCAGTGTGGCAAGACAATAAGGATTATGGTTTCCAAAGCATATTTCTGATCCAAACTAAATGGTGAATGGAGTTTCCAACCTTCTAAACCACTTCCAGGTTTGTATGGCCACACTGATTGCCCATGCCCTGCCTTTCCTTATCGCACAAACATGCAGTGCCAGCAGCATTTCCCCTGCTCACACAGCTACAGCTTCATGCAGTGGTGTCCCTGGGACCAAGCCCTGGGTGTCCCCAGCTCTGACCAACGTGCACAGGTGGATGTGTCTATAGCTGGTATGCTGGTATGCTGGTCGAGATTTCAGAGAGGTCCCCCTGGAAACAAGAAACAAATTGTCCTTCCCTTATGAAGGAGACAACATCTTGGGTGAACCAACTAAAAGGAGGTACATTTGCAAGGCTAAAAAACTTGTGAAACTTAGCACAATAAACACCACACAAGCTCTTCAACTGCTCTGCCAGTCAGCCTGCCATGAGCCACTCTCATCATCCAGAAATATGGGACAAAAGGCTGGTTTTGGTTTTGGGGGGCTGGGATTCATGCAACTGGGCACAGCTCATAGCTTTGCTCCCAGCTCGCTGTGGATCATTGACTACTTTCTAGTTTGTTCAGGCACTGGTCCCCACAGATGTGGAAAGTGGTACTGACTTTTCTTGTTAAAGCCCATCAGGTAAAACTACTTTGACACAGGCAGACCTTCCTTTCCTCTTGTAGCAGCAGTACAGGAAGGCTCAAAATGCTGGCAACTAATGCTTGGGGCTTTTTTTCATCATTTATCTCTGCCTCACACATTGGGCTCTCCAAGCTCTCATTACCCAGTGAAGAAGACTGGGCACCTTCCCAGCCTTCTTTCCCTGCACCACATCTCCACTTGTGCCTGCTAAGGTTTCCCCCTCCCTTTTGCCTGCCCCTGCAACCCCAACTCACCTCTCCCCTGTTGTCTTCGCTTGCTAAACCAGCTTTCCCTGGTTCTTTGTACCACTCTTGATGGAGGGAGAAAAAAGCAACTTTTAAGTGCAAAAGGGCTTTTCTGATTTTCACTGGCTCTGATGGGTTTTACCCTGGAAGAATCCCTGATGTTTGGGAAGGGGCTGGATGCAGCCTTTGTGCCACTGGAGCACATCCCCACTGACAGGACTGTGGTGCAGGGTGCCACAGTGCTCAGCTGTCCTTCCACCACACCAGCCTCTGGGCACAGCTGAAATAATCCCTGCTTAACCCAGCAGGCAGCTAGAAAACCATAATGAAGATTCCCTTTCCACTTTTTGTGTTTGCCAGCAGAGTGAAGGGGACAAACAGGGTGGCTTTTGCTCCTCTCTCCTCCCATGCCTGCTTCCCAGCCCCTTCTGTGACTGCCATTGGTTTATATTTTACCTTCCCTCCCTTGCATTTGATTTATATTTTACCTTCACTCTCTTCCTCAATACTTTTTGGTGACTGCTTACCAGCATTTCAGGGGCATAGCAACTTCTAAGTGAATCTTTCCATCACCTTCTTCCCCTCACACAATCCTGCCCAAATCTCACCATACAACATTAGACACATACCTCTACTCAATATTTTACTGTTACTGCTCTATATAAGTGCCAGCCATGTGTCCTATGGGATTCCTTGCCATAACCAGCTTTTGCAACGAGTTTATACTTCCTCAGGTGACGACTGACACACATCTGTGGGCACACACAAGTGGCTGAGGTACCCATGATGCAAACACTTTAAAAAGTAACTGTATTCATATTAATTGTGTGATGATATTAAAAAAAGAAAAAAAAAAAGAAGTGGATGAAATTTTGTCCTTAGTGAAACAAATGGGAGTTTTGTCACTGACGTCAGTCAAGCCAGGGTTTCACCCAGAAATTGAGTGAGGGAGCTCAGATGAGCCGATAATAGAAACAATCCAGCTGTGGAAACTAGATCTGCAATCAGCCTGAACTGTGTCCCCCCCCCACAACCCTCACAAAGATTACAGCATGGCTCTGCCTCTAATTGCTGTAAGAATAGCTGTGCTATTGTCTATGTCTTCTGCAATTCCATTACTGGATGAAGGATGCTTCTGATAGAAATGAAAGGGGAAAAACAACAACAACAAAATAGCAAAACACTGAAACCCACATGTATTATCCTGTCTTATGCACTTACGAAATGAGAAGGTTATTACAGCAGAGAGGAATTAAACTACAATTCTGATGCTCTGTCTCACTGAGGCTTTGCAGAGTGGTAATTAAGAGAAGCACTTTCTGCATAAGAGAGCTCTTCTGATGCAGAGGAAGAAAAAACATTTCTGCTCATTTTAATCAGGCATTGATGGATGGCATTAACCAGTTATGATAACATGTCAGCATCTCCCTCAAGCTACAGCTCTGCAGATCTCCAATAGCTGCTGGATAACCCCAGATCACTCATTTTCAGCCTGGACCACAGCCTATGTCACTGGGGACACACACGGTGGTTTCAGCAGGCACGGGGTGCAGCCCTTTTCAGATCTATTAGGACAGGGAAACACCAACCATACTGTTGATTTATTTAAACATTTCCAGCACGGCTTTGAAACTCCTGCCACTTTACAGACACTAAACCCTGACGTCTCTGTGCAGACACAAATGATGTAAGTCCCTTTCTCTCAAGTGAGGTTGCTCATCCCCAAGGGCTACATCATTGGAGAAAATATCAAAGCAAGTGATACAAGCTGGACACATATCTGCAGCAGAGATGGACTTGAAGGACTTTATCTAGTGAGTGCTTCTTTCCAAGAGGGTCCTTGTCCACCTCCATGAGCAGCCTGTCTTCAGGAGGCTGCAAAGAGTACTTCTGGAGCAGTGCAGTGCTTCAAAGATCTCTTTTCACCCACACAGACCACAGCACTGGCAGAACTAATCGATGGCAGGATGGTGAGTACCCTTGTCTCCACATTACAGGCAGAGAAGCAGAGCATGACAAGGATAATGTGCTCTGCACTACATTCAAAGCCAACTATACCAGTTACACTAAGTGAGGCGATGTGGAAGGTCTGGGGTTGAGTGGTCCGTGCAATAGTAGGACCACATTTAAAATGGTCTCCAGTGCTACAGTCCATGATAGGCATCAGGGCTCAACCCAAAACCTGCTGAAGGTAATTGAATACTTTAGAGGTTTCCATCTACTGACCATCTTTTGAGACATGGTGGGAAAAGAAGCGCAAAAGATGTGCAACTGTGAGTGCTAGGAGTGATGTCTACTGTGCTTGAGTGCAAATAGTGAGGGAGGGTAGAGAACAACATGGACCTGGGGGCCTGAAACCCAGCGGCCTAATCCTGTGTTTATCCACAGCTCTATCCTTGCCAGGTTTGAGCCAAGGAAAGCTGTGAAGATGTGCAGACAGTGAGAGAAAGCTGAGCCTCCTTCAAAAAATGCTTCTTTTGCAAAATATGCTTCTGGACTTCAGCAACAGTTGGAAACTATTTACTCATTCTCTTGCTTGTCCAAAATCAACACAAGACTTTCTCCGGTATCTGTCTCCTTAGGACATCATGGGCAGCTTTCATTTTACTTTCAAGCACATCTTTAAAGTTCAAGGAGAGAGAACAGCCCCTGGACATGCTTGGGCAGACGTTCAAGCTGGGTGCCAGAGGCAAAGCATTGGGTATGGCACCAGTGGGGTGCAAACACAAGTCCTCTGTGGTCCCTCTCAGCAGCCCTCATCCTGCAGGTGCCAGAGCTCAGAGCTATGGCTGCAGGGGAGCAAAATATGGAATAAAATGGTGTTTCTCTGAGTGAAAAAGAGACTTCCAAGGAAACAGCTGTTATTTTTAAGAGTGGGGCAGGAAAAGCCATAGGGGTCTTGCTTTAGTGTGCTGGTCATTGCCAAAGGCACCTTCTGAAGGAAGAAAAAGGATGGTTTGAAAGCACAGGCTGGGCAGTCCAGGTGAATGCCAGCAGCAGCTCTGCATTGCCCCTTAAGACAAGGCGAGGATTTGGAAAAGGACTGGGATTTTGGAAAATGTTATTGTTCCCACTGCTCCACTCCCAACCAACTCCAGCAGCAGGCAGGGCACTAAGGGAGCTTGAATACTGTAGTGATATGTTTGGACATAAATAAAGGTAGACTAGGCTGACAAAAGGAGAGGAGTATCATGCTTGAATCAGGTCATGTCAAATTGCAAAGCTCTTAATCATGCATTAAGGAAGTACATAAATGCCTGGGTAGCTTGTAGAGCAGCCCATGTGTCTATTCCCACAGATACAGTGTCCAGCTTTAAGTCCATAATGGCACTACCTCAATTTTGGAAGCAAGATTTGGAAGTAAGACCCCAGTACTGAGCCTGTCGTGGCATTCCTGTCCCACTGAGCTGAGGGAAAGGTGATGGACAGAGTCATCACCTAAATCTGAGCAGAATCAGGCACCTCCAGCATGTGGTTACAGCCATGACCTTATCAGCATTGTGACTGTCTATGGGACTGGAAAAATGCAGATAAAGAGCAGAGTTGGTGTCTCAGAGAGGATGCATTTGTGACTGCTTGGTTAAAGTTTCTAAGCAGAAATAAAGCAGAGAGACACAAGGGTAAGAAAGGAAAAAACAACAGAAAAAATGCCAGTGCTCATGCAGTTTGTTTTGGTTGGTTCAGATTTGGATTTTATGTGGCAGCTTCTACTTACCATGAAGGAAAAGAAACAAAAAACCCACAAATGCCAGTCTTGTCTTGACTTGTAACCAGCTCTTAAGGAAACCATTAAAGCACCTTTGTCATGCTCACCTATATAAGCCTGTGAGGACTGCAGAAGGCATACCCCCTGGCCTCCCATGGCATAGGTCCTGCCTTTTCCCCTAGTGTGGGACAGAAGATAATCCAAAACTCTGGGATAGAGAAGGGTGATGCTAAATACATCCACAAGGACGTTCTGTCCAGTCTCTGTTGTGTGCTGGGGGATGACAAAGGAGCCAGAATGTTATCCCCAACCTGCAGCTGCACAGCAAAATGCATCTTGTTGGAAGGTAACTGAACTATCAGTACTGAGTGATAAGGCTGCACATTTCCTTCCCAGGGACAAGGGACAGGACTCACATTTGCCAGATTTTTAATAGTCTGCTGCAAAGTGCTCCAGTGCAAGAGCTATAGAGACTACAACCTTGAAGCACAGGAACAGCTGAGGACAGCCTTTGTCTTTATGTAAAGTGTAACAACAAAAAAAACCCAAACCCTCTTTAAAAAAGCATCTGCAAGCAAGTCCAAAGCTACTGACCAATACAAGTGATTTCAAAGGCTGAATGTCTGTCTCTTTTTTAAATCAAGGTTGAATCTCTCTCAGAATTATTGTTTAGATTACAGTCTTGACCTGAAAGAGGATATATCTACCTCTCTGTGCCAGCAACGAAAAATGTTGCTATTCACATCTCATTGGAGGTGCTAGAAGAAAGTAAGTGCTGCCTGTAAATAAGCTGCCTCAATAATTAATTGCCAACACAGACAGCACAATAGAAAAGCTCCAGAAATAAGTTATTGCAAATACAATTTCAGACTAACAGCGCATGAATAGCTTTTGAAAAAGCTTCAAAAAAACCCAGACTCTGAGTTTCAGAAAGAAGTAAAACACCACCAATCAACCCGTCTGTGTTTTTTGAGTGAGAGGTCTCAGCCTATTCCACTTCAAGTGAGGCAGCACATAGCCCAGAAATGAGCCCCCATTAACAGCCTCTGGTTGGCAAAGAAAATAAAGGGTTTCAAAGTAGTAGGGATGAGTGAACAGTGACATAGTCATAGGGATCAGAGGAGAGGAGGGAGGAAGAAATGTGGTGGATAGATGGATGTGGACCATGAACATGGTCAGTGAGAAATGCCATCATACAGAGACAACTACAAGCATCTTCTGTCCAAGGAAGTTTCATTCAACAGCAATGGGAAAAAAGAGAAGGGTGAGGAAGGCGGGACCTCTATAGACCGTGTCAGAGAGCATCGTCAATGTCTGCACCCTCCCCTGGAAAGTGTAAATTATGGTGTGCATGGAGAAGACAAGTTTTAATAAGGCTAGGCTGCCACATGCTTGGCCTCATCAGAGGAACATCTCAACAGTCTACCTACCCCTCAAACCATGCAGCCATAGATCTATCCCAAGCTGCCAGGAGACCATAGAGGGAAGGGCTCAGGATATACTTTGGCCCAGACTTCATGCAGGGCAAGGCACTGGCACAGTTACATACATGACTGTGGACACACACATCCAAAAGCCAGAATTTTTTAAAAGAAGTACAAAAGGGAAAAATATGGGGTGTTCAATGCCCCAAGCTTGACAGTGTTTAAGAAACATTTATACAATGCTCTTAACAACATTAACTTCTGGCCAGCCCTGAAGTGGTCAGGGAGTTGGACTAGATAATTATTGTAGGCCACTTCCAACCAAAATACTCATTATTCTATTCTATTCTATTCTAATTTAGAGCACTTTAAGATATCATTAGCAAGTGGGGGTGGGGGGTGGTGGCAGGGAATGGAAGCAGGGAGGAAAAACGGTAAATAGAAAAGTAAGGAAAAAATACACATCCAAGTGAAGTTTATAATTCCTGTATAAATGAAAGGAGAGGTAATGATGCACACAAAACTAATGAAATTATCCTGCAGACTGACTGCTAGCTAATGAAATTGCTTACTTAGCATACATTAGCTGAGCTGCAACTAGCATCTCACTGCACTTGCAATAGCCAAAACCCTTCCCATCAGCAGTGAGTAAAACACCACAGGGATAAAGCTTTATTTTACAGTATACCCACCATGAAGTGCAGCCAGAACCAGAGGATAGCCAAGGCATGGGGTCAGCTGCACGTGAGGCTGAGGCTCAGCTCTGCATGATCCCGAGCAGTGATCACAATGTGTCACAGATTCCCAGCCCCAGTGTAGTGCTGCAGGCACAAGCACCATCGTGTGTAGCCCTCAGACAAAAGGCCACTATCTACCCAAAACATGGAGTGTGGGGGGGTCACATTTATGGTTTTTCAGTGACTGCAGATCAGTCATGCTCTGACTGTTAACTGAAGAAAATGTTCTTCTGATCTGACAACCCCACTCATGACAGCTGGAGCCCAAAAGTCAAATCAAATTTCTTCTGGTTCACGGGTAACCAAGGAGGACTACTTTGTGGCTGGAGATTCATTATTTAGCAGTTTTGCTGAGGACAGTTAAGCTGTATTAGGATACAGCTCTCCACAGCTGTATGCTAGCAGCTCTAGGACAACAGATCAACACACCTCTCTCTCAGTACACACACCCCCTCACCCAGGGTGTCTCTTACCCTTGAAGTGTCACGGACTCCAGACAAGAAGTTAAGATACTTCAGGTTTTAAACAGTTGTGTCTTTTTTTTTTCTAGAAACACAAAGTCAGAGGTTGGCATCACCTGCAAGAGGCCCCGAAAGACCTCCTAGTACTTTGAGCCAGGAACAGGAAGTAGACAGCAGCCAACCTTGTTGGGAAGCCCAAATTAAATAAGGAAACTGTCCTGTTGCCCATCTTGTTTTAGATCCTGCTAGTACAGATTTGTTGTCTCATACCATTACAGTAAGGCTAACAGCAAATGTGCTGAGTAGAGCTACATCTGTCTTTTCACCTTTTTAGGGTATATCAGAATCTCTGTCATTCAGCATATCCATGGTACAACTAAATAACACAGATCACAGCTTGACACCATTCAGATGGGCTAAAGGGCCTTTACAAGGCCTCCAGAGATCCCCCCTGATGGTAATTATTGCTTTTTAGAAAAGGATTAGATGTTAATGGTAGAAAAGTCCCCACACAGGAGGTGATGGCTGCTGATATAGAAAACTCTCCCCCCGGTTTCCTTCAGTTCAGTTTTAAGGAGCCTTTGGGAGCATGGTGCTGTCACAGTGCTGAAGTTCAGCAGCTAAATTGCATATGAACAGAAAACTTGACTGAAAAACTCTTCATCATGCATTTTTATCCATCTACATTAGGATTCAAGGTAAAACATTCAGCACAGTTCAGTCAGGTCTGCAACTTAATGAAAAAGCAGCAGGCAATCTGGAAGTCCTGATCCCACCACACACGTCCCCTGAAAAGAGTAGATATCTTGTAGGGAGGGCTCCTCAAATTGGTGTTCAGAGAGTGTTCTCCAGAACAGAGCTCAGAACAGACCCCCACAGTGAACCACAGGAAGGGTTATCCCAGTTTCCCAGGCATGTTCTTACATCTGTCTGTATGGAGTGCCTAAAAATGTATTTTTTTTTAATGCTGAAACAATCACTCCTGTGTTACCCAGTCACTGCTGAATAACCACCCTGAGTCTATTGCATTTTTTTGGTGGGTGAAACAATTTTCACCTGTAAAATCTTTGGGAGAAGAGCTGAAAGGCCATCAAACTGAAAGGCCCATGAGTCAAAGCTCTGCTCCAATGATTAGCTGAAGCATTGCAGAGAAAGAGGAATGGTCTCTACTTCCCACAGATCAATGTTCCTTCAATCCCAACCCTTCAAGGTCAGTTAAAGTTTTCAAAACGTACTTGACAAAAGTTGTGCAGCTTTAGCAAGCGGCCGCTTCCCCGGGGCCCCGGCTCATCTGAATAGCGTGCCGTAACCTTCAGCCTGTCTTGATGTCTGATTCCCTGCTTGGATCCTATTATCATTACTCACTGGGGAGACCAGGTATGTTTGAAGGAAGCCAAGTCTTCCAGCTTGTCAGCTCTGAAATATGTTGCCTCAGGCTGCCCAAGCTCTTGTTATTCCTTATTCAGTACGTGGGCTAAGGCTACCTGCAGCTTTCACCCTTTTTGCTGCACAGATGGATTTATCTTTTGACCGCTGCCGTTTACAAAGAGGGGAGAGTTGCCTGCAACATCAACACACGCAGCCTTAGCCTTATGAAACACAACATTATTCAGAATTGCAGTGCCTCAGAGTGACAGAGGGAATGTGGCCCACTGAAACCTGTCTGTAAAGCCAGCTCCAAATGCCCAATTTCTTTGCTTTTCTTCTTTGGTCATCCATTTGGCACCCCCTCTCACAGTGCATCTCTAACAAAAGAAGGAGTGCTCTCAAATGAAAGCATCACCACTCACACCCTTACTCCACACCAGCATTTGTCCTCCTGATGGTGGGGCACCAGCTCTGGGATTCTGCAGCCTTGTGTCTGCATCTCTGCAACAGACCACTTCTGAGCTGCACATCACCTTACACTGCAGCTCTCAAAACATATGCACGCACCACAGGATGTCCCTGTGCATGGACGTGTCAGGACTTCAGAGCACAAGCTGACATGCAGCTAACAGCAGGGCTAGGAGATGAGGGCAGGCACTCCCAGATTGCCTCCTGCACAGGGCAGTTTTTCTGGCACCCTCCTCCAGAGCCATTGGCATTGGCAACCCCAGAAGGGACAATGAGGGAGATGGAGCCCATCAGGGATCCAGCTTGGCACCCCCATGCAGCCACAGCACACTGGCAAATGCAGGTGTGCCTTTGGTGGCAGCAAAGATGGGAAGGGAGGATGTGCCTGTTCCAGGCAAGCAGTATCCAAAGCACTGGCCCTGGGAGCGCATCTGATCTCCCACATCCAGGCAAATGCATTAGCTGTCACCAAGCACCATGATGGAGAGAGATCTGGGTGGCGTCACCATCTACAGCCCCAATATGGACTCAAGGGGAAGCATTATTTGGACACTTGAGGTTCTGTTTTCCCTGCATGTATCCTGCTTGCCACATGGCCCAGGCTTACCCAGGCTGCTTCTGCAGGGTAACTGGATGAAATCAGTTCATGCTGCAATTTAGGTGAAGCTGGACCCTCAAGCTGAAGCAAGAGCTTCCAGCTGGTTGGCAAGAGACATTCATGAACATTTAGGTGACAAAAGTCAAGCCAGACTCAGGAAGGACCCATGTTGCTGCAAGGATGGTTGCAGAGTGGTAGACCAGGTTTGCCACAGAGAAGGTAGACAGAAGGGGATCCCAAAAAGGTGTCTCTGAACAGAGTGAGCATGCCCAGGGACATGGTTAGAGGATGTCACCATCCTGTGACACAGCCACTAGTGTCACTGGCACTTCCTCCTACAGCAGTGAGGGGGTTGCCAGGAGGTCATGTCATTCCAGGTTCTAGGAGGAAAGCTGTATTTCCCTTCAGGGAAACAGAGCTTTTCCTTGCAGACCTCAGCTGGGAAACGCTCCTTTTATAAAGATGTCTTAGAAAAACAAAAGCCTCTTTTTTTTTTTTTTTTTTTTTCCTCTTTTTTTTTCTCAAATGGCTGTTTCCTTTGCAGTTCCTTTAAAACGACATCGAAGCCCTTCCCCGGGTTTGCTGCAGCTCAGACATCGCTCCATCTAGTGGAAATCTGCAGCAAAGTACCACCTCCAGGAGCACAAGGTCTGCAAGACCAGATCTGTGAAACACGAGGTGTGTGACACAGTGAAGGCTCCAAGCCAGCTGTTGTTCAGGCTTCACGTTGCTGCTGGGGTCAAAGGATACAAACGGACAAGTTCCGACCTTAGTTTCTGCTGCAACAGCCGCAGAAGCTTTGGGTAGGCTGGGAGAATGCTCACGAGAGCTGGTAAAGGCAAAACAGGAATCAAGTTCTTACCAGTCACCTAGCTCTAAATGTCTTCACAAAACCACTGAACATGAGGAGAGTGTGCTCCTCATCCATCTCGAAGCAGGCAAACTGCAAACCATGTTTTGCTGGATTGCAAGCAAGGATTTGAGCAGCAAGTTCTTCACCTTCCACAAGCATGCTGCAATGAGCCAGTTACTGCCCACTCCTTCCTTCCCCTCTTATTTTGGGAATGCCCTTCCTGCTAATGTTGGCCCTTAATTTTCAAATTTCCTTTGATTTACATTTAAAATTCCTTAAAAAACAAACATACAAAACCACAAAAACCATATAACTACAATATAAAGAAAGTCTTTAACCCAGGTAAAACCAGGATATTCACAACTCACTGGCTGCTCTATAACTTTCCCACCCACACTAAAAGCCAAAGGAACAGGTTAAAGACTGCTTCAGCCATAGAGTCAGAAAATTTGTCTATTCTACTAAAAATGAAAAAGAAGAAATGGAAAAAATCACCTGAGAAAGAGAGGGGAAGCAGGCTAGGGGATTACTCACATTTGTAGCTCAGTAAGGCTTATGCAATTGTCCTTCACAGGTGCACGTGCTGATTTCCTTGTCTGTCCTCCTCCCCTCCCCAGCCCTGATGGGTCTGTAACCCACTGCTCAGTGTGAGGGGAGGTAATAATCCCAATGATACCGAGCTATGGGTTGTGTGAAAACAGGTGCTTGCACCGAATGATAGCTTAAAGTGTCCTCACTGAAAGACTAAACATTTACTGCATATCTGTGAAGTTACACGTGAGAAAGTCCCTGGAAAGCAGGTGGTGTTTGTTCTGATGTCCTAGAAACCATTCTTTCTTGTGGAGTGAGCAGAAAAATGAGATTAACTTTTACCTGGCCAAGTACCATCACTCTGGTTTTAAATAGAAAGGGAGAAGTCAGGCAAGTAGGACAAAGTCATGGTCCAATTGCACATTGGTGTAAGAGGGATGTTGTAGGTTTGGTTCATAAACTCCCTTTTCCAAAGTCCCAAGCCTTGCACAGATGCCAGGGCTGCTAGCTCACAGTCAGTAGAGTTGGATGAAGTTCAGGTTTAACAAAAACCGTTCAAATTCACCAACACAGTTCATGTGATGCCCAGCGTCCTGGAGTGGAGGTTGACGTCAGTGTTCGGAAAGAGTTTTCTAACCTCAGGATGCTGCGGTGCTGCTGGCAGGGAGCTATGTGAGGACAGCAGAAGTGACTCAGCCTGTCATCTCTGTCTGCACTTTGTAATTATAATATATAGCACTTTCCTCAAGGAGCCACATGCACATTAATGAAGCAAGTCTCACACCAGCCCTCCCCAGGAAGCGTCGTGAGCCCTGAGCCACCACCGGGAAAACTTGGAGAGAGACACATGCGGGTGAGAAACCTCAGCTGTGGTTTGAGCAGGGGCTGTGCAGCAGGGATGGGGATAGAATGGGATCCCCTGGCTCCTGCTTCACACTCGCACTTGTTGAAGGCAGCAGCTGCGCTTAGCAGCTCTCAGAAGGCAGTTCAGCCTTCTCAGCTGAAGGCTCAGCAGTTCAGTGGGGACCCTCTTGCAAAACACTGCTCCTTCCCTGAATGCTGCCCTGCCAAAGCTGTAGCTGAAAACAGGATCAGTTGGTGGAGGCATCAGTAACATTATTTATTTATTTTTGTGTCTGCTGAGGGAAAGCACCTCACACTGAGTTCCCCTGGGGCCAGCAAAGTTAGGACAAGGCGCCGTCCGACAGGGTAGCTGGGCGGGGGGGGTCACTCCCACACACCGGTGGCGGAACCACCCCTCGGCTTTCCCTTGGAAAAGGATTCCCTGGAAGTAAACCCCTGGAAGCCGCGGCAGCATGGGGCGGGGTGAGGAGTGTGGAATAATATTTCTCCTCGATTTTCCTGAGAGGAAAAAACATCGGCGAGGAGGATGCCGGTGTCCCGAGCGGGGATGCGGGATGCGGGCGGTGCGGGCGGCAGGTGGCAGCAGAGGCCGCGCGCTGCGCGCTGAGGCGTTTCGAGCGCGGTAAAAGCGTTTCCCCAGCACAGGCACCAGGTCCCGCGGTCAGCAAACAGCTGGAGGGCACCTCGTCGCTGAGATTTTGGGTTTTTTCTGACTTTTTCGGAACCCAGTCGTTATTTCTGGGACCAGCCACGCACAGCGGTGTAGGGGCTGCACGCCCAGAGCCCCGGGCTGATCCCCCTGCAAAGACTCCAGCATTTTGGACGCAGACTGGGAGAAGTGGGAGCAAGGAGACGTGCAGACTACTCCAAGTTCCTACTGCAATATATCCCAGTTTAAAGCTGCCCAACAGTGAAATACATTCTGCATTTTCACCTCTTCCTTGCTGCGTAACGTGGTGTTAACGCTGCAGTGTCCCCTGAAGCCTTCATGGAGGAGGCTCTTGGTCTTAGGTCACCAAAGCTTCCTTAAAGACGCTGCCCTTTCCAGCCCAAGACACTGCCCATTCCAGCCTAGACCCGTAATAACTTTGAGACCAGTAGGTCACCCTGGGTGAGAGGTCTAGGGATCTGGATCCGGGTGTCAATCAGATCTACGTGCTGTCATTTTCTGCCCATACTGCACAGCATTGTCTTTTTCGGACTTGAGGTCTGGACAAATTCCAGTACTTCCTATTTCTGTTGCTCTTTCAATTTCCTATCATACAAAAAGAAAAACCAACCCCACCCCCCAAAAAAAAAAACAAAAAAAAAACCCAAAAAAAAAAAAAAAAAACCAAAAAAAAAAAAAAAACCAAAAAAAAAAAA
>JANHGN010011175.1:0-13190 GCA_024605025.1 Megaceryle maxima
AATTTCTTTTGGGTTATTCTAAGAGGTCTACATTTTCCATGTTATTTTTTTATTTTTCTCTCTCTCTTTTTTTTTTTTTTTTTTTTTTATTTTATTAATAAAAGAGGCTGATGGTTCTTTTAACTTTCAGTAATTTGTGAAATTAAAAAAAAAAAAAAAAAGAAAATCATTTGCAATGCGACCCAGATTTTAATGGCACTCTGAAATGGATGTCTCCGGGCTTTGTTTTATTTTATTTTTTTTTTTTTAAAAGAAGTCACTTCCAGAATGGTGAAAAAATCTCTCAAATCTGGACCATGGAAGTGTTCTGAATTGTTTTCCTGATTTTTTAAATACTCCTGACAAATTAATTGTTCTGTATCTGGATGTAGATTAAAATCATCTTCGTCTTACACATAGCTTGCAGGACCATATTTTACCATTAGAAAATAAAGTGAAATTTTATAAATTAGAGAGATTTAAAATATTAGCAGAAAGGTGGAATTGGTTCTTTCTTCAGGGTCATGTGTGTAAAAAGGCATTTTTATATCTTGTCTGGGCTAAGACTATTGTTGCCTGCCGTCAGAAGTGGCTGCTTCCCTTGAATTAAGCACCAAGGTAGTAAAGATATGGTATTTATAAGCCAAAAAATAAAGCAGGTACAATTTATTAAACAGCTACAATATGACAATAAATAATTTTAATGTCAATCAAAATTGGATTATTGTCACTGAAATTTGGATTGAAAAGATAAAAGCCTGAAAGGGAGAATTGAAATTCAACCCCGAAGATGATTCCAGTATCTTTGTTCCTCATGGTAAATATTTGGGTGAAAATTTAAACCATCTAATTCTTAATTTGGAGGGAAAAAGGTTGAGTGGGATAGGTTTTTAATAAATATAGTAAGAAAATATATTCATGCTCGGGCTTGGTGTGAAGAGCTCCTCTTGTGAAAGGGAGAGAGAAAAAAAAAAATGTTGTTTTATTTTTTAAAGGCTGCCTGGTTTTTAATTTTCTTTCCAGTGTCAGGTGGGAGAGGGATGCTGCTCCCTACCCAGACAATAATCACCCTTCTTCCTCCCACCTTAGGAAAACCCGAACATGATCCCTCCCGGGCTGCATCAGCCGGAGATGCCCGTGCTTCAGGACAGGCATTTATTGCTGCAGTCAAACTTCCAACAGCCAGAGCCCCGGTTGCTGCGGGACTGCTCCGCTCACGGGGCCAGCACGGCGCCAGCTCCACTGCCTGCTGAACCGGGGCCTTGGGGGCAAGGGGCCCCTCTGAAAACCCTCGCTGAAATTTTCCCCTTTGAGATATTCAGAGGGGCAAGGTGTGCATCTGGGGAGAAAACAGCCCTTTTGGGGGATGATGGAAAAAATATAATTTCTCTGGTGGGGAGTGGGGAATGTCAGAGAGTGGAGGCCAAGGAAACGGCTCCTATTTTTTAACCCCAAAATGAGGACGATGAAGGTGCTGGTGTGTAAGGGGGTGCAGGGCTGCTGGCCTCTGATTCTTCTGAGGGGCTGGGACCCTCTGGGCAGGAGAAGAGTCCCCTTCTCGACAGCATCTCCCTGCTTCCCCGCCCTGTGCCTGTCTGCCGGCCTCGGGCAGTGGCTTTGCCTTGGCACCGAGTTCCAGAGGTGCCTGATTTGGGGCCGTAACCAGCGAACATTCAAGTGGAGTGGCCGAGGAGGAAACCCTCTGTGTGTCTCTAGGATGAGGTTTTTATTCTGCATCCCAATAATGCCCAATTCCTCCTCAAGACAGAGCTCCCAATTATTTTAACAAGGATTTAGGGGCATGATGTAAATAAATATACCTATACATATATATATACTTAATGCGGATATGTACACGCCAAATTAATACCCAATATTATCTTAAAACCCACGGCACCAGAACATGCATGGATGAGGTGTGGGCAAGAAGCGGGATGTCTAAGTTTGTCCCTGGAGCAGCTGATGGATGGACAAGGAGGAACCGGTGAGGATCGGGCAGTTTTAATCAGTGTGTGTGTGTGTATGTGTGTGACAATAGTTGGGTGAAGGAGGAAGCCTGACACTGGCATCCTTGATTTGTTATAAATCGCACCCATAAAAGCGGGGGGGGGGGGGGGGAAATTAAATCCTGGGGGCCTCGGTGCTTTAAGTGCCAACTAAATCCCCAAGCTGGAACAAAGCTTTGCCAGCCTTGAAATAAATGATGCTGCACCTAATGGCTCTTATCCCTTTCCTGCTGCCTCTGACCAGGCAGCTTTAGGGTTTTAATGATGCCGATGTGATGGGAAGCAGTGTCTGGGCCTGATGCTGATTTTTACCAGCAAAGGTAGCCCTGCTGGGTGGGGTGGAGGTCCCGGGGGACTTGTGGTGGGGAGGGGAGGCTCATCCCCATGTTCCCAGGTCCCCTCTCGACCATGGCTTTGCTGATGCCCTGCAGCCGCCGGGCTCCTCTCTCTGCTCAATTGCACAGCGCGCAAATGGAATCGCTCTCCTCGCTGTGTTTGTGGCCACGGGAGTGGAAGAATTACATTGGGCTGAAAATAGTATTTACTTTTACTGATTGAAAAATAGATGTTGGGAAAAAAAATAAAAAAAAAAATGCAAAAGCAGGAATTGAAACTATAATTACAACAAACCATATGTAAACTCCCAGGTAAACACTGATTATACTGTGTCATTTCAGCCAGACTTTATTAGCGAGGGAAGAAGCGAATCTTCTTTCTCTCTCCGCCTGCGGCGGATGCAGCACACAGGATCCCACCGCCTGCCATTTGCGGAGCACTTTTCACCCTAAAAAATCTCATGTTTACGGCCTGATTCTTCATAGCTCTCATCAGCTCAGTTTGCCAGGCTGAGCTGTGCCGTCCCCACCGTGTGGGTGCATAATGGGTCTGCTGGGGTGCTGCTGTGGGTGCAGGGCTGAGCCGCGCTGAGGCATGTCCTCCCCTTTGGGGAGAGGCTGGGAAAGGGCTGGAGTGTGCCAGGAGATGAGAAACTTGGGGTATGGGACCCAGCCTGCTCACTCCTGCAGCACTGTCTTCCTGGGATAGTATGGCATGGTTTGGTATGGCACGGGGTGAGACAGGATGAGATTGAATAGGTTTAGGTGTTCCAGCTGCAGCATCCCCTTTCCTGCAGGCAGTTCACAGGCCTGGCTGCAGGAGGACAGGGATGACCAGCTCCATTCTTGGAGAAAAGCTGGAGAAGGCAAATGGCCACAGCCTCACCAGGCCTTTTGCTTGCTCCCCCAGCAATGGAGCCAGACCTGCTTTATCAGGGAGCTGTGTCCGCAGAGCCCAGGGAAAATGCAGAAGAGCAGGGTCGACACATTGTTCCTGGGTTGTGCAACATCCCCTTCACTTGCTGGCATGGCCCTGCAGAGCCTCCATGATCTCTCCTTGCCAGGTTTGGTGGACACAGAGCAATGCCATTGCACTGGTGACATGCCAGTCCCCACTGTCCCCTGGTCACTTTCTGGACACCTCAGAGGAGACCACAGCATCCCCTCCTCTGCCATGTGGCGCAGGACTTACCTGTCAGCACCATCCCTTCAGATTAATATTTGGGGTGCTCTTGCTGCAGTTTGCTTGTGGGGGGCATGGGTGGGAGATGGGAGCAGAGAGGAGGAAGGAAACAACGCCCAGCATGGGTAACGGCAGGTACCGCTTATACAACAGGGCTGCAGGGCCCCGCCGGCCTTACAGCTTTGCCATAGTGGCACCCTGTGGTAATATGCATTACTACAGCTGGCAGGGCTTTGGAGGGGGACACAAGGCCTGGGGGACCCTCGGCCTGGGGGCTCTCCACCCCATGGAGGCACACACTCGCCACGCAGGCAGGGATGGGATGCCAGGGGCTGAACAGTGGGTGGTCCACATCGTTGTGACATCTCAGTCGCTCGCGGTGGATACCACCCATCACTGTGGTTGCCCCTGGGGTCAGCTGGGATGCCCAGCAAGCCTGGATATCCCTCTAGGCTGGTGCGGGGATGCCAGCAAGCTTGCCGGCCACTGCACGCTTGCTCGCTTAGGGCTCTCCAGTGGCATCAGCGTGGCCAGGCAGTGTGGGGCTGCGCAGCAGTGTGGAGGTGTGTGTGTGTGTGTGTGTGTTGGTTTTCTCCTCCTGGAGCAGACCCAGAGTGACGGAGCGAGCTCTTTGTCTGCCTGCACGCCTGCCTGTCACGGCTCCCGGCGTTTCCCAGCCACCTTGCACGGCGTGCAGCCACTTTGGCAGGAGCTGTCTCGGAATTTTAATGTGGCTGATTAACGCGCCGCGATGTAATCGTGGAGCCAGCCGTACCCCTTCCTCAGCCTTGCCTTTTAGGGGAATAAATAACCAAACATAACCAGGCATCCCTGCCCATGGCACATCACCCCATCCAGAACTGAGCTGGGGAATGGGACTAAGCTGGAAGCATGAGGTGATCCCAAAGGGAGAGATCCTGTCTCAGCCCAGCAAGCTATGGACTGTAACACAGATGCCTCTGCCATCCTGGCCCAGGGGCGGCAGAGCTGGTTTTTAGGGCTGACACAAAGGATGTGGCACCAGGGGGTGACACAGCAAGGAGCTGTGGGAAGGGTCACCTCTCTCTCTGGGAACAAGGGTGAGCAACAGAAAACTCCAGACAGAAGGGAAAATGGTGAAGGAGAGAGAATGGAGAGGCAGGGGAAAGCTGCCTGCAGAGCAGAGAGGAGGAGATGGGTGAGAAGATAGCCCTGCCGCCCAGGAGAAGAGGGGGAGTTATTGACACAGAGGACATGTTGCTAAAAATTAAATCTATCCCTTCCCCAGGTGGTGTTGACAGAAGAGGATGGGTAGGAGATATCAATGGCAGGCACATGTGTCCCAGGAGAGGGTAAGACACCAGTGAAGATGGAGCAAGAAATGAGCCTCGAACGGTTGCAGGAAAGGAACTCAAACCGTCTTTGGAAAGTGGGGAGCACCTGCAGGTGGGGGGGCACCCTGCGAAACAACCACTCCTCCAGGAATTGGTGAGGATCCAGTGGCTCTCAGGGCCTGGTGTGGGCCCCACTGTCAATGGGGAAGGTGCAGGTCTGTGCAAGGGGCTGGGAGAGACCCTACACCCCTTGTGCCCAGAGTTCTTACTCCAGAGAGGGGTGCAGGAAGAAACCTCTCCTGAACATCAGCTGTCATGGGGCTGCAGCCAAAAACAAGACGGAAAAGAAGAGATACCGAACTCCTCTGCAGCAGGGTGGAGGCTCATGCCTGCCAGGCTTGGCGTGGGGATGCTCCCACCTCCATTGGCACTCCCTGTGCTACCAACAATTCCCACGCAGGCAGCCGAGCAGAGCGGAGCTGGGAGTAGCCAGGAAGGGAGGGAAGGAGGGAGGCAGCAGCCACAGTGACAGGGACCACTGCTCTGTTCCATTCATCTGCAAGCAAGTGGGAGCATAATGGCATGGTGCATCTTCTTATGACATGACCATGCAAGAGAGGGTGCTTGCAGGGGCAGAGCAAAGGGGGAGAAGTTGGGAGATGCTACTCAGGAGCCATCATGCTGCTGGGATGTGCCCACAGGTAGAGGGAAATATGTGACGGGGACAACTGGGCAGACAGGCAACATAATTGTTCCAACACTAGAGCAAAAGCTTGAAGGTTGAACATATGAAGCAAAGGTGTTTTAGGCCTAGACGGGAGAGTAAACCCATTTCTGAAATCATCTCCTCCCGCCGGAGATGATTTCAGAGGCATCATGGAAGTTTCAGATGGCCAAGAGACGTCTGGGAGATGTTAGTCTGACATTTCTACCTTGATTGCAACCACATTGTCTCTGCTGCAGATGGTTGCAATGCTTATTAATGGTGGCAAAGGAAGGGGACAGCAGATTTTTAGATCCTTGCAAGCATAAGGAGTGGGAACAGGCCCTTTCCTAAGCATTGACCATGGACCATGACCGTATTACTTCACTGCAGGGCTTCCCAGATGTTAGCAATGTCCAAAAGAATAAATGATGAAGAAAGGGAGAATAAACCCAATGCAAGCTAGGGAGCACAAGCAACCCCCCACCTTAGGGCTGCTCTCGATAAAGGCTCAGTCGACCCTATTTTGAGGACTCATGAGGCAAACTCCAACTGCAGAGCAAATGACACCGATGGGGGTCTCTCATTTCACCTTCAGACCAGGGACCCCCCATTCCACAGCTACCAGATGCAGACCCCCAGTCCCACCATCGCAGCCTGAGCGACAGCTTCCTTTGGGAAGGTGATTTTACTCCTGTATGCACCTTCCCTGGTTTTCTTTGAGGTTGTATCCCTCCTCCAGCCCCCGTGGCACCTCTTTACCCTATTAATATCCTTTGACTGTCCTCACACCTGCAGACAATCTGGTCCCCAACCACCTCCACCTCCCCCCCTCCTCAAAAGCTTCCCTCAGCTGTCTTTAAGTCGTAGCTGAAATCTGCGGTATGTAGGAGGAGAAATTCAGTCTGACAGCAGTTTAAAACACCGCACTACTTGGCAGATTTAAATGCTATTTTAAATATAAGCTATGACACAACGGACAAAAATAGCATTGAAAATACCCTGTCATGTTCCATATTGCGAGGAATAGAGAAGCAGACCAGGCTAGAAAGGAGCAGAGAGCGGGGCCAGATGGAGAGGAGAGGTTATTTTGTTTGTTTTAAGAAACTGGATAAATGTATTTTGTATGTGACTGGGTAAATGTGTTTTATGGAGCATGGAGCCAAAAAAAAAAAAAAAGAAAGAAAAAAAAAAGATAAATAAACCTTCTCATGAAAAATCTACATATTTTATTCTATATGGGATCTGCCAAGGCAGGTTTTCTGGTAAATAATGGGTGAGAGGATATATCTGATACCAGGTTGTTTTGGTGATGCTCAACACCAGAAGCCACCAGCTATTTGTGCTCTCTGAGCCTTTTTCTCCCCCTTACTTCTCTATGATTGAATAGGAATTTACTCTCCTCAAGAAAGAGAAGAAGTTCACTTGTGGCTCCCAGCTTGGTGACCCCATGGTGTGCTGGGCCAGGAGTAGGGTGCTATGGGAGCTGATGTATTGCAGTGCCAGGCTGGGGATATTCCTGCAGGGCCAGCCCATGGAACTAGGGAAGGATGGGGTGATACAGGCAGAGCTACTCCTGATTTCCCAAGGCGCATGGGTGTCTGGCTGGAAGATCCCAGGAACTCATTGGACCCTGCAGCACAGTTGCAAATTTCCCTGACTGCCCAGTGATGATGGCAAAAGCTTTTTATTAGGAGAGAGAAGTGCCCTGAAGCTGTGCTTCCATCTTACCCCCTCATCCCTTGGGTGCCCAGCCCCAGCCAGGAGCTGGTGGTTCCTCCTGACCCTCTGGCCATGCCCACTTGTGGGATTCCCATGGACAGCAGCTCAGTGGGCACTGAAGCAGCGGGACCTCAGCATCAGGAATGGCATTGTGCCATGCAGGGAAGAAAGTCTGTGAAGCACCTGACACATTACCATGAGCTTCTCAGGCTCTAGGCTAAATCAACCAGCGGAGAAGGGCATCCACACCTCCATACCTTAATAAGGATTTTAAAGGCCCCCAGCTGTCCTGCCTGATGCGGGCTGTTGCAGAGGCAGATATAGAGTGGTTGCAGTCACTAGGACCAAGTGAGACGTACTCATACAGCACCTCTCAATCCTTGTGCACCTTGCGAAGAGGAGTGTGTGCCATTCTGAACATGTCCCTGTGTGTGCAGAAGCCCAGAGTGAGAATGAAGTGGGAGAATTCCCAGTGAGAGGCCAAGAAAAACCTCCTAGTAGGGCCAAGAGAGGCTTTGCTGCGCTACAGCCTAAGTAGCATCACTGCCACCAGAGCTGGCACTGGACACTGGGTGCTCTGCTCACTGGGTGATCTATTCAGAGAAGCAGAACAACCTCTCTGTAAAAGCAGCCTTTCTGTGCTTGTTTTCTCTTTTAGATGAAAATAAAGGCATTTCTGTGTCTTTTGATCTGACTCTTTCCTTACTGACACTTTCAGGATGATCACAAGCATTTGGGCATGGTGGATCCCCATAGCTCAGCAGGGTCCCCAGGACTATGTGGAGGACTCTAGCCATGCAGGTACAACCAGTAGTAGAGAAGTGGTGAGGATGGGACATGTCCTCAGCCCTCTCAGCCTTTCCCCTGGCTGCCCTGCCCTCTGAAACATCACTCCTTGTTGCAGTACAAGCCTCAGTGTGCAGAGCTGCTGATGCTCGGGTACACAGCAAGCACGTCCACAGAGGTACATACCAGGCTCCTGCCCACCCGCGGCAGGTATCTCAGGGCTGAAGGCACTCGCCAGAGTGGTGGCATTACAGCCCTGCCTCCTCTTCCCGCCCTGCCCAGCTGCGAGGGCAGCTCAGCTCCCTCCCTTGGTCTTTGTTAACCACTGAATTCATCTGACAACTCAAAGAGAGAGAGAGGGGAGAGACCCTGCGGCCTGCCGTGGCCGGCGCGGTTCCCCGGCTCCCCCTCTGCCCTCATTTGCAATGCTTGAGTGGGGATTTCTCTATTTACTAAGCTAACAATGTGGGTTCCCAGGGCCTGGGCTGATGATGACATCCCGGCGCTAGTGGGTGGTGGGGCCGGGGGGGGGGGGGGGGCGCGGGCTGGTGGGGTGGGATTGCATAATGCTGAGGCAGGCGTGGGAAACCACAGCATCTGCGAGAAAAGACTCTGCCAGCCGCTTTGAGGATGGCTCAAAGGGCTCCTGGGGAAGCCGTGGGGCAGAGGGAGCCCTGGGGACCCGGTGGCAAGGGGAGAGGCTCAGACCCACCTCCCACGACCCCAGCCCCACTGTCACGTCCTCACAGAGAGAGGGGCAGCCATCGGCCCCATTGCCACCTCCTCCACCCCTGGAAGGGTTAACATGGGCTGCGACGGGTCTGCTCATTACAGGGTTAAGGGGGAGATGGCACTTGCAAATCCCTCAATTACCCGGGCCAGAAGGCTGCTCAGGAAGAGCTTTATTAACGGTTGCCGTCTTCATTAACTGCTTCTCCACAGCTGCCTAATTACGGCCGCCATTAGGCTCGCTGGGTCTCCCCACCACCACCCTGACCCCCTGGCCCTCTGATTAACCTTAATTACACCTCCATCGCCGGGCACCCGAGGAGCTCACCTGAGCGGGGCAGCGGCCGGGGGCTCAGGGGCTGCCTAATTGCGGGCAGCGGGCATCCCCGGTGGCGTGCGGAGGAGGCCGGAGGCGGCCGGTGGCCGGCCGCCCGCCGCACGCCAGATGTTCGCCGCTGAAAAGCAGAGGGCTGCCCTCGCACTGAGCTAAGCGGCAGCAATGAGATCGGTAGCAGGGCATTGAGGGAGGCGGAGAAAGGGTTTCCCACCTGAGCTGATGGGGCTTGGCCGTTCGGAGAGCAGGCCTGGCGGCGAGGGAAGGCTGGGAACCAGGGGTGGGAGATGCTGCGGATGCTGCTGTTCTCCCCTCAGCGCCCATCCCTGCCAGGAGGACCAGCATCCTTCTGGGTGTCTCCCCTGCCTTGTTGCTTTCTGGTTAGGCTATGGGACATCTCCCAGGCTGGATGCAGCACGTGGGGACGTGTGTCCCCGGAGGTGGCCGCATGGTGCATGCCCACACTTGGTATTTTAGGCAGGGCCACAGGTGCTACAGAAGGAGGCAGAGACCCCGCTGCCCTCCAGCTCTGCCATCCCCATGGTGTTTCCACTGTTCCAGGACAGCCCCAGCCTGATGTACCTGCTCAGCCTTCTTCCACAAAGAAGATGCTGTTGCTTTTCTTCTCTCCTTTGATGAATAGGGAGAAGCATGGCTCCTCAGGGGCAGAGAACATGGAGTTGCTTTCTGCCTCCCCCATGAAATGCCCCACCACCTTCTTCCCCCTCCTCACCATGCACATCCCTTTTGGGACGAGGAAAAAAAAAAAAAAAAAAAAAGAGAGATAATAAAGTTCTTATTTCCACCACATTTGCCATTTCCTGGTCTAAGTAAAGAGTGTCATAAGAGTGACAAGCTAAAAGCCACTGATTACTGTGGATTCATGGCATTTATTCTCCTCGTGAAAAGAGCAAACATCAGAAATAATGTGGTCCGGCCTGCCTCGGAGCCTAACCCTGCAATTAATCAGCATTCATGTGCAGAAGGTGCACGAGCATCTGATATGCAGAGAGGGAGTAATTAAAGGCAGATGCAATCTCTGCTTCCCGCAGGCCTGGGGAGGGCAACCACACCCCCCATTGGGGTGCAGCCCCCCAAAGTCACCATCATCCTCCCTCTGCTCTGGAGCTGATGGTGACCCTCACCCTGTCTGCCCTTGCTGGGGTGCATCAGGCTTTGCTCCCTGGAGAAAGCGGGGTGACCAGATGCCCATGTCCCTTCACCGCTCAGCAAAGCGAGCGGGAGGGTTTGAGGACGTAGTATTTAGGCGAGCTTCCGATGCCGTGAACCCTGACATGGCTCGGTGACACCGCGAGGTTCCCAGAGAGGGGGATTGCTGCAGACTGAGGCTTGCCCGGGACTATCACTGCCCTCCTCCCGCCGGGGTCTGCCCCGCTGCTCCCGCTGATCCTGTCGAGACCTTTAATCCATGGGGGATCAGCAAATTAATCCACTAAAGCATGAAGGGCCTGAGTTGTGTTTAATCGCTCCCTTTTGTGTCAGGGGACGGCTAAATGACCATACAAGAGAAAAACCCACAGAGGGGTCAGAGGGGAGGCGGTGGGCGATTAACCCCCGTCACCTCCCTCCAGGCTGCGGCGCGGGTGAGACGGGGCCAAGCCTGCAGCCGGCGGGGCTGGGGCATCGCGGGCATCAGTTGAACCAGCGTCCCCTTGCGCCTCGATGTCCCCTGTCACCGATCAGGGGTAGCACTGTGGCCCACGGCACACTGCAGCCCCCCCAGCGTGATCGGAGCCGCCCCAGCTGCGGGTGAGACAAGTTATACGAGGTCTCAGCCTGGCTCCCAGCAGACAAGATGTTATCACGGCAATTACCCCCCAATAAGCCCTTCGGGAGCTATTTCGGCCGAGGGGTCAGTGGTGCTGACAGCGGCCGAATCCTCCCCTTGCCCCCGGGGAGGAGGAGCTGTGCCGGGGGAGGCTGAGCAGAAGCCGTCTGCCTGCTCCGGCACAGATTGTGCCAACGCGTGGTTGAGCGCGGCGAACGCTCACAGCCAGCACCCTTCAAAAATATCACTCGGGGAACAAATGACACCACCTCCCCCTCGTCATCCTCGCACACCAACGCCCTCGCCCCGGCAGGGGCGGCCACGCCAGCCTGGGTGCCGCGGCCCCCTGGTCCCCCCCTCCCATTTTCTTCAAAAGGAGAATAACCTGCAATATATATATATTTTTTTTTTTTCCTTTCTGGAAACTAATGGACTCCTTAAATAGCAAAAATTGCACCCTGTAATTAAGATCTTGCTTTTTAAATGATTAATCATTCTAACCCCTTCCAGCGGCATCCCACTTACTGCTGCTCTCATATTGAAATGCAGATCTGAGAGGGAGGGAGACGAGCAGGTCTGCGGAGAGGAGCAATTAAATCTTCCAGCTGTCGCTGGTCCACCCCATCCTCTGTTTTTTCAGGAAGCCCTGGGCGTTGTCCACCAGGCTGGCTCTGTGCCCTGATGCACATGCCTCTTTTTGATCCTCTCATCTCCATCTTCCTCCCCACCTCCATCCCACTTTTCTGTTGTCTCTTGGTTTCTGGGCTCAGTGATACTTTCTCACTGTAAGGTCTGACCTTCCTTTTCTTGGAAGTGCTGCCAGCTCCCCAAAAAGGCATTTGTGCCCCTCTGCCCAGATGAGAGGGGAAAGGATGTAAACTCAGGGTTACAGTAAGATCAGCCTCAGGCTGCAGAGAGTCAGCCATCCCAGTCCAACCCATAACAACCAGCTGCCTGCTTGAGCACTTCTGCTGTGTCTCTGCCTAAGACAGTGTTTGCAGCTCTCTGAGGTCTCACCCTCCTGTCTTTCCTCTGAACCACATCCTGTTGAGAAAAGCCAAATCCTGCAAAAGACACCCATGAACATGTGCCACCTCCCTGCAAGGGGTTCCCCACAGCCTCAGCATGTCTCCTGCCTCATTCATGCTTTGCTGGGACCAACTGCATGTTTCTTAGGATGCTTCATCAGGAAAACTGTTCATCTGTGTAGAAACCATAACCAAAAGAAGGTCCTCTGGACTAAATCCCACCTGTAGACCCTCTCAAGGTTGGAGGGGATCCTTCAGGTGCTTAGCAGAAGCATTCAGTTTGTTTTCCAGCCTATTGCGGTGAAGCTGTGGGTGGATGGAAACCAACCAGAGGAAAATAGATCTAGTTGCAGACCCCAGCAGTGTCAGTCTTATGGCTTGGGAAGGGCAGGCTCCCTCCTGATCACCACCTGAAGGGAAAGGACCTGGGACATGCATTTATGTTTCAATGCTTTGCAATAAATTCCTCTTTCTGTCACCTTCTCAAGCCAGTCCCATGGCAGGTCTGCAAGGTGGCTGGGACTCCAACCCTCATCCCCAAGGTCTGCAGAGGAACCTGGTGCTCTGTGGCATAAGCATATAGGCACAGAGGAACAAGATGACGGCTTCTCTGGAGTTTCTGTGTATCTCTGCCAGGTTGATGTTTCTGATATGGAAATAGAGAGGACACAGGAAAGTGTATAACCATGTGAGATGGTGGAAAGGGAATGATGAAGAAGGGAAAAAGAGGGGCTGGAATGGGGAGAGGATGCTTCCCATGGAGTGGACATGAGAGTTAAAAATGCTTTCCTAAGGAAGAAGAATGGGAAGGGGCCTCCTGTGCTACTGTTGTCTCTAAAATGCTGCACTTGCCTTCTCAAATGTTTCCAAAAAAGATTTCCAGAAGATCTGAGGAAGGGAGGGAGATTGGAGATCCGCTGGACCATCAATCCCACAGTCCAGTGGTGCACTGGGCCAGTACAGCGCTGAGCACCAAGGCAGAGCATGGGAAGGATGTTCCATGGGTCAGAAATGCCTCCTCTGTAGTACACCTAAGACACTGTTAGCCCTCAGCAGCAGCACTGTTTCCACTCCAATTTTCAGGGTTATTCCTTGTATTCTGGGTTGCAACATCTGGCTATAGGATAGGACATGGTTCTCCTCACCAGGTACTGACCTATCCCAGGACAGAAGGCAATACTGCTGACAAGGCCAAAGGGAGTTAGAGCCACAAAGATGATTAAGGGAGTGGAGCATCTCTCTTATGAGGAAAGACTGAGGGAGCTGGAGCTCTTTAGCTTGGA